>WYDF02272723.1:0-17891 GCA_009867245.2 Adranes taylori | reverse complement strand
AGTCAGCAGTCCTCAAGGCTATTAAACAAAGTAAGCAAGGAAAAGCAGCAGGACCAGATGACCTATACATAGAGGTAATAAAACTGCTGAATGAAGAAAATATAGATGCCTTGGTGGAAATATTTAACAACATATATGAGACGGGCGAGATACCGTCGGATAGGCTGCAGTCGACCTTTGTACCTATATCGAGAAAACCTAACGCAAACCGTTGTGACCAGTTTCAAATGATTAGTCTATTAAGTTAGGTCCTAAAACTCTTCTTGAAGATAATACATTTCTAAAACACATTTCTAAAATTTCTAAAATTTCTAAAACAAGAATTTACAACAGATGTGAAAGAGAGATAGGTCCTACTCAGTTTTGATTCAGGCCTTCGGCATACGTGAAGCACTCTTCAGCGTGACAGTATTACTTCAAAAATGCAGGAACCAGCAAAGAGACGTTTTCCTGTGCTTCATAGACTGTGTCAAACATATAGAGCTAATAAGGATACTTCAGGATAGAATGATAGTCCAGAACGACTTAAGATTCATTAAGAACCTCTACATAAATCAAACAGCATCGGTGAAAGTAGGAAATGAAACTAGACAGAACTTCCCAGTAGAGAAGGGTGGAAGACAGGGTTGTGTTTTATCCCTCCTTCATTCAATCTTTACTCTGAAGCAATCATTGAAAGCGTCTTGAGAGATACAGAGCATGGCAAAAAAATAAATGGATAGGTTGTTAATAATCTTCGCTATGCCGATGACACAGTCATATTGTCTGATAGCCAGGAAGCATTTCAACGTTTTATCGACAGGTTAACTACCGAAGGAGAACGTCTCGGTTTAAAAATTGACGCAGATAAAACGAAGCTAATGGTGGTTACCAGAACATCAAATGTACATTTAAGTATCCAAGTGAACGGTAACAATATCCACCATGTCTCCAAGTTCAGATATCTCGGAAGCTGGATAACTGAGGACCTCGACTCAGACACGGACATACGTAGTAGAATTGAACAGGCCAGGGTAGCATTTATAAATATGACAGCTCTACTCAGCAACCAGAATCTTGATTTAACGTTACGATACCGCCTTGTGAAATGCTACATTTACTCAGTGCTGCTGTATGGAGTGGAGACTTGGACAATAAAATCTAACGTCATGAACCATCTCGAGGCCTTCGAAATGTGGGTGTTCAGGACAATCCTTAAAATTCCGTGAACAGGCCATATAACCAACGCGGAAGTATTAAACCGGATGGAAAGAGAAAGAGAACTGCTGCAAATAGTGAAGCGAAGAAAAGCAGCCTACCTGGGTCATATATTCAGGAATTCCAAGTACCAATTTCTAAAACTGATTATGGAGGGGAAGATCGAAGGAAAAACAGGCATTGGGAGAAAGAAATACTCGTGGCTAAAGAACATAAGAGACTGGACAAACCTCGATGCCCATGCACAGAGCCGCATAAGATCGAAGCCAGTATACCAGAATTGTCAACATTCAGTAAATGAATAAGGCACCTTAAGAAGAAGGAAACTAAAATAAAAGATAATATGCATTGTAAGAAATCGAGCCGGAGTTGGTGTGGGAGGGGGGCCGCTGGTGGGGAGGAGCTCACTTGACTCTTTATTCCCGGGGTCCTCGTTGGCCCTGGCCGGCACTGCCTGGGGCCACAGGTTTCCAATCCCTGATTTAGCCAATAATTGTTATAGAAGCTGCCTGTGTGGTAAACTCGCCACAATCAGGACTGGATTGGATCGGCGGATTACCGGGAATTTTCTGGTGGCCTCTTCACAAAATATTGAAAAAGGCCTTTAGCCTAATAGCAAAAACAGAACTATAGAAATACCCATTTTAGATTTCACGGTTTGCAAATTTGATTCCAGTTCAGCGCAGCCACAACAACTTCGTTATAACATTCTCCACGATAAACTTTCTCAAATTTTATGTGTAAATGTTTTAAACAATCCTCGTACATTACAACTTACTTTAAATATTTTCATGTGCGTGTAGTATATATGAAAGGCTTCAAAAGAAAAATATTTTTTAATCATAAACCATAGCAGAAATTCTTTCTCTGGGCATTACTTTCGCCCCTAAGGAGTTTTTAAACACAACACGCACTGATCTATATGTTTTTTCGATTCCAACCACATGCACTATATCAGTATGGAGCATGATTATTGCTTGAAGATTGTATATACGGATATTTTATTATTAGTAGACAAAGGTACTATGCCATGCTAGTAGATATAAAGTATCAGCAGTAGATGATGGCGTTGCTCAATATTATAGTAATTTAAATTCGCGTATCGCTCTGATACGCCGAGCGTAAAAGAACAGGTAACACAAATGGTACGGTGGACATTAATGCAGAAACATAGACGCCTCTAGTCCTATTGCTACGACATGGGTATGTAACTTGCATACAGAGAGGGATTGGAATAGATTTAAGTTTCCAGCTAGGAAACTTGGTTTTACGAAAAACTTATTTTTAACTTTGAAAAATAATTTACAAGTTTATTCGAAATGACTTTTAGTTTCTTTTGTTTTCATTTGATTTTTATGGCTTTAATTGAATCGTAGATAAAAATAAAGAATAGATTTGATTTTGTATTTTGTATTTTTAATCATACACTTTAAAATATTTTTGTAGTTTGGAATAAAGTTGATTCCTGCTTCCCGTATGACATAAAGTTATTTATAAATTATTAAATCCAAAGCAATGTTAAGGATCTAATTGAATTTAAAATGAATATTTAATTTCATACATAATAATATAATTATATAATTTGGAGACATAAATAATGGTGATTTATGTTCTAATAGAAAATTAATTTTAAAATATCTAATTATATACATGTTGAGTCTAGCAATGCAAAACCAGAAATGAAATAATATTCGAACTAACTTATACTTGAAGACTCGCAATGCATTTGTATAATAATTGAAAGCGCAATATGCGTGTGAGATATTATAGTCGGATTAGTACTAATGGAAATACATTCCATACATTCTAATGGAAATAGAACGTAATAAACGTTCTAATTTGAAGCGTTGCTTAAGTTATATTTGAGTCTATACAAATCAAATTATGCTTTTCTATTAACTTATAATATAGGAGGTGAATGTAACTATAGAGAACATACTTTTATCATTTACTTTTTCCTCCATAATTAGGACATTTTATATAGGATACATTGAAGGTCTTCAAAGTTTTTTTTTATTAATATAAAATTCCAAAAAAAAGAGAATACAAAAAAAAGAACCAACGCAAACAAAAAAAAGTAAATCTATCCTAACTCCTCTCATAGAAGGAATCTTTCCCCTTGTTTTATCCTCTTAATGCTATTTCCCTTTTCTTCTCTTGTCAATAATTCTTTCCATTATCCCTATACCTTTTATTCCTGATCGCAAACACACTAGCATTACCAGCCACCTTTCTTCATCGCTCCAATTCATTACCGTACATGCATCCATCCAGTACTCCCACCTTTTCTTTTCTCTTCCACATGTCCTACATTTTCTCTTACTCTCATCCAACCAATACTTGTTTCCACTTTCCTCTCTCTCAAATCTAAATCGCGCAATCATTTTTGTATGCTTACATCTGTTGTCATATACCTTGGCATTCTCTCACCATTCCTTATACTGAAATATTTCCTATTATATCTCCCATTACTCAATCTTTTGTACATCAATATCATTTATCCTTACATCAACTTCATTTGCAACTTCGTCCACATCATACATTTTGTCAAAACCATCTTTCTTTCCATAGACCATCCTGTTCTTTCATACACTGTTTTCCTTTCTTTTGTACATTCATTCAAACAGCTACCCCTTCTTCCAGCCTTAAAACTTTTCATATAAACCATTTTCATCAATCTGACATTCTTATCCACATCATCACCCTTTCATTCTTTACTAACTTTTTTAAAATATTGGTGGAATGGTACACCACTCCAACGTTATTATAGTGTCGCATGTAAAATTAACACAATATGGAATTAGGTAGTTTTTCCAAACTCATGTTGGTTGGAAAAAAAACTATTAATTCTTTCTGGATGAGAAAATACTATAAACCACTTTAATTTAAGGTTGGCAGAGCCATAGGGATTTTAATGATCAAGGTTTTAGAAGGTGGGCGTAGTTCTGAAGAAATAACTTTCCTCGTATTCGTAATATTTATTTCAGTGATAAAAACATGATCAGACGCTGGATAATTCGGTCTGCTAAATAATGAGACCCTTACCTATTTGAAACGTTTAAGCAGCTTGAATGAAGCACGTTTGGTCCTTTAGGAATTAAATCTTTAAATCACTGCGTAACACGTGTAATATAAAAACTAATAAAGAAATGAAACTATCAATCAGTTTTAAAATTTTATCATCAATCAACAAATTATTAGTACAATGCTTCAAATGAATTTATGTTCGAGAATTAATGGTTGAATACATCTTAAACTTTTTAAAATAAATTCATTTGCGTATATTAATTATTATCAATATTGGCTGACTTATTTTAAGTAGCTCGTATCAACATAAAGGTGATTATAAATACAGTACAATTATTTCTCAACATTGCGTCATTGATTAAATATTTATTATGCAATAATCAAAACTAACTTGATTATTCCTATTCAAAATGATTATTCCTATTTTTTAAATGAATTGAACTTCATATTACAATAAAATTTTATGTTTAAGCCTATGTTGAATACCTATAATGACGTTTATAAACACAGGAGGCACACGTTTGTTATAAGACGCGGAAGGCCATTGGTTTTACTGCATTGATATCAACCGAACCAAAATATTACCTGCAATTGTGCGATTTTGACTAAAATTATCTTCCTTGAAAGACTGGTGAAAAGATTTTATGTGCCGGCAATGAAGAAGAAGTGTTAGAACTCGAGAGGGAATGAATGGTTTAGAGAGATATAAAAAGCATACGAGACGAAGATTTGCATAATACGAAAGATTAAAAGGGGATGATATATGAATCGGGAGCAAAATGGAAAATTAAATGATAGACGTGGAACTGAAAGGAAGTGATGGACAAATTAGAGAGAGTAGGTGTAATAGAAAGTATATGTGACTGAAATAGTATAGGCGACTTCCGAGATATTTTACATTCGAGAAAGGAATGAAAGAAAACTGAATAAAAGGGGGGTAATATGTATTGAAGGATGGAGTGTAACTGGAAATTCAGAATATATGGAAGAAACGATGAAACGTGGAATTACAAGCTAAATTCGTATCACGATCTGATGTGAGAAACGGATGAAACTAGGAAAGGGGAAAGTTGGAGGATGAATTTTAGTAGAGGATTAAGATTAGGAGAAACAAAACGGTGTTTGCGAATAAATATTAAAACGAATATATGAAACCATTGAATGGTATGGTAGATGTGGTAAGAGAGCAGTACGATATAATACTGATTATAGAGGCATTGAATTTGAGGATAGGAGTGCAAGTTGTTGTAAATATTGAGCCAGATGGGGAGTATATAGGAAGGAGATTAAGAGATAAAACAGTAAGTGCTGAGGGTAAACGGTTTCTAGATTGGGTTAAGGAGGAAAATATGATAGAGACGAATGGTAGGACGGATAGAGATTGGAATGTTGAGGTACCTTAGAGATGGCATAGAAAAGGTTGAGTTATAGATCATGTCAAAATGAATGAGACAGCTAAAGAATGTAAGGAATTTACGAGAATAGAAAGCAGAGCGGATTTTGGTAAGGTAGAGAGTTGTGAGGAAAGTCAGTCAAGACTAAAATAAATAGAGTATGTATGGGATATCAAGGAGAAAGAAAAATATAAGCAGAGTATGGCAATGATAAACTGGAGTGGAGTAAATAGAATAAGTGAAATGATAAGAATAGGTAAGGAAAATTAAAATAGAAAGAAAGTTATTGCGGGAAGAAAATATAGCGACGAAACTTGAATACATAATAAAAAGAATGCCAAGGTATATGTTACGAAAAGTAAGAAATGTAAGAAATGAGAATTATCTGATTGCTAACGAAGTATGGAAGAAAACAGGAAGAAAGAAGAACAGCGCGAAGTGATTAATAAGTTGTATTCTGCAAGTGATGTTTGAAGGTACTTAAGGAATAGAGGACAAAATAGGTATAGAAGTGTGGAGGCGGATATACAGATAGCAGAATAAAAAAGAAAATGTAGAGAGAGATTGCTATAACAAGATGAGGTATAGGAGAAGATAAAGAATTAAATCAGCTTGAAACGGATATTAAACAAGAGGATGTGCATGAGATAAATGAAATAAAACGAGTTCTGTACCGGTAGATGTGTGGAGGAGTATGAATGAGGAAAATGTGTTAACAAGGGGTATTTTTGTGAAGAAATGTCTACTATGAAATTGAAATCGACGTATGTCTTGTAAGATCGAACGACTAACCCCTAAGGAGCTTATAGGTAACAGCCAAGAACGTATGTCTATCTATTAAATGTGGCACCCACTATACTAATCTCTACAGTAGAATTTCATTTACTGGATTTATTTATTCGAGCATAGATATAAATATGGTTTAATATTTAATTAATTATAACTTTGACATTAAAGTCTTCACTGTTTTAGGTGCGTAGCCATTTCTATCGTTACATGCCCCCCCCCCCCCTTCCCATCTACGGAACAATTCTGGGACCTCAGAATTCAGAAGACTGAAGTGGCAAAACGATAACGATAGGTATGAATTTTTGTGGAAAGGAAAATAAAGGATTCCAGAAGATTGGAAGGTAGAGGATTCTGCCGGTGTTTAAAAAGGATGACAGGAATGATATGGGCAATTATATGGGAGTAAAAGTGATGAAATGAGATGGGATATATAGAAATATGTAATGATTTGTAACAAAACTGATGTCAATAATGATTTTAAATAAATAGCATCCTCTTTTGCGGGGTTAAATGGATGATATTTTGAAAATTTATATAGAAAAAAAAAACAAATACCAATGTTAAGTAAAGCAGCATTAAGCGAGGCTTAACAATATCAAAACGAAACGAGTACAAAATTTTGTTTATAATCAATGATTCGTCCCTGGAATCGATTAGAGGCGGCGTAAAGCGGCATATGGCGGTAATCTTCAATCTTATCGTTTTTGAAAGAATTCCTTATACAGAGCAGCACACTACAATAGAACGAACGGATCTAGAACAATGCTACAATTGTTAGTTGCATGCCATGATTGTTGTTGTTGCTTTGGTTTGCTTTTTGAGATGGGTGATAGAGGATACTAAGGCCTATACGCGCGTTTACAAGTAGCTTCTGGCTTGCGCAGATGTTGTTAATGCTGTAATTATAATAAGTTGGCGGACAATATTCGCTCTTTAAGTAACTATGCTATGTATTTATATCTCGCATCAAATGAATAAAGAAGTAAACATTATAAGATGTTGGTGTTTTCTGGTCCATAATAAGGGATTGTTTATATTTATATCTGGTAACTCTTTGTGATTTGGTTCGTGCCATAAGCAAATTTTCTATTTTATCAGGAAATGATATATTTCAGTAGAAATTATTAAGGGTGGAAATGAACATTTGATCCTGCTTACCAACCAGTTGATATTGGAAATATGAAAAAAAAGGACTGATCCCGGACCACTAAAATTTGGCTATTGTTTGTCTAATTCGTAAGAAGCAGACAAATTGTGAAATTGTTCTGATATATCTTTGCGTCGCATCGTATATAAAGATAATGGCTATGAAACTGACGCTACTCGGGAGACCACCAGAGCGGATGTTGACAGGCTAGATCAACGAGAGATCAACGAATATCTTCATCATAAGACAAATACTGGAAAAATGCAACAAATGTAATGTGGATGTACATTCCTTGTAGACTTCAACCAGGCTTATGATAATGTGAAGAAGAAAAAGTAGTATCAATCGTTGATAACCATGGGGATCCCACCATAAATAATCAGATTGGCACAAATGACCCTTCTCAACATAAAATATCAAGTTAAAGTATATAGAAGCCTCATTAAAGAATTTGTGTATAATCGAGGTTTAAGACATGGAGATGTGCTATCCACAATACTATTTAACGTAGTCCTGGAAAGGGTAGTGAGAATGGTGAGATCAATAATCCAGGTGGAACGATGTTGAACCATATACGCCATAAACTACCTCATGCAGACGGCGTTGATATGCTGTCTAGAAGACTGTATCTGGAAGAAGGATAAAGGAGATTAGAAAAGGAGGCAACAGTTATGGGCCTTCGAATATACCACATCAAAACGCAGTATTTACTTTCTCCAAGAAGATAAACTTATCAGATTAAACGTAGTCAAATATGAGAGATGTGACAAGTTCAAGTACTTGGGGGGTGCTGGTAACCAAAGATAATAGCACACGAGAAGAAATAAAAGCAAGGATTGCAGCAGGTGGTAGACCTCACTGGGCTCTGATTAAGATCATCCCCAGTTGGATAGTCTTAGTAGGAGGTCAATGCAGAAACAAGGACAATGACGGTGGCAGAAGAGGAACTTTTGAGTAGATGAGAGAGAAAGATACAAAGAAAGATTTTTGCTGCATAGAACTATGAAGGTCAATGGAGAATACGTAAAACCAGAGAATTGGGTAAAGTATACGGTTATGCAGACATAGTTTTGCAAATAAAGTGCAACAGTTTAATTTGGTTGGAGGAAATACAGCAAATAGCTCAGGATAGAGCTGCCAAAAATATGAAGGTAGCAGAAGATAAACTATAGCTAGATGATGTGAAAGATGATTTAAAAAAGATGGGAGTAAGGAGATAAAGGAAACGAGCAGAAGTTCGTCAGGATTGGATAAAGGTTATCAGAGAAGTCATGAGCCTACATGTGTTGTAGCGCCGAGGAGTAAATAAGTAAATCGTTGTGATTAGGTTGGTAACATTAAATCAAATTCTGTTTAATCTAATGCACATTCCATACGACAGCAACTTGCGTGCAAGGTACTTTTGCGCAAACTATACCGTGCAGGGTGCACTGTTCAAACGATACAGCTAAGCAGGTGCAAACTTCAGTCCAGTCATATCTTTCCAGAATGCACTTATCTACTGTGTTATTTGTTACATTTTTTTCGTATCTGATGGTTCAAAAAGAAAGTATAAAATAGAGATGGCCGTTCTGTTCAGATAAAAGTTATTACTGAAAAGAAAGATCTGCTCTTACATACATTTAATAAATGATTTACTTGAAGATCCCAATCAATGAAGAAATTATATGAGAATGAATATTCTTTGCAATCTTTGCATGTGCACGTAGCCTGAAAATAGTAGTGTAAAGCAGGGTATGGCTTAAACATGATTGGTAAAGTGAATGGCAGCTTTTGAACGTACCATCTCCAAACAAGATGTTGCTTTCTAAGAGCATGTAACATAGCATGTTACTTTAAATTAATGGAATAAATAAATTGCCACAACACGGCACTGGAAAATCGAATCTATAAGATTAAATGTAAATACAGTTGTAGTGTATGAAGGCGCTTGCATCAGCAAACAGCAGAGAGCTGTGTATGATTGTTGCTTACTTGTACACGCATAATCAGTATCCAGTGCGTAGTGCAAGAAACACGTTCTGCGTTCACTGTCCGTCCGGGAATAGGAAACGTTGTTGGAACAGCGTGCGCTGGTAATATTGATTGATATAGACGTATTGGCTTGTCGTCGTGCGTAAACTGCGGTGCCTCCACTTTAATGAGTGAAGACCGTATCAGATAATAAATAATAAGTGGTTGGCCACCCAGCGATCCGTATATGGAACAAAAGTTGTGTGGCAGCTCAGGCAATTTACATAGAACAACTGCCATTTAAAAAGCAAATATTTAGCGTGAAATATCAATTGTGTACCGCGAAACATCCAATTTGAGTTTTGTTCAAAGTAACTAGTAAAAAAACTAGATTCAAAATAAGTTACTAGATCTTTATTTGAATCTTCTTCTGATGAAGTGGTTAGGCACAATATAGGGGTCAACATTTACAAATAGTTTTGAGTATATGATAAATATATTATTCTTTGGACAACACAATCATGAAGTAACGTGTTATATATAGTACATTTATAAATGTAATAAACTATTTTCAAAAAATAGTTCCCACTGTGAATAAAGATATATGTTTGTGTAGGAACATATTTTCATCAAAAAAGAAAACTTTCCTTTACAGACTACAAATTAGTTGCCTCCCACCCATTAACAAGTGATCTAGAGTTAAACAAAAACAACGACATGGAATTGAACAAGAAAGGTCACCTTTGACACCTCTGCTACATGTTCGCCTGTGTCTGTTATACGATTGTTGTTCAAGGCTCGTATTGCACAGAAATCTAATTAGCATACGAAATGATAAATTATTACTAATCTCAAATATACATTTTAGTGACAGACGTTTTCAGATACATCACCTTAAAGGTAAAAACGAACTTCCTGTGATTCCAAATTTGACCAAATGTTGAATCAACTGTCTTGAATTATATCTGCCTAATACCAAAGTAGCTTAACTCAAAACCAATTTTTTTTTTAATTTGTTGAAGTTTGGGAAAGAATAAAGTAACATAACATTGTAGTAATTAGTAGGGTTTCCAAACTAGAGGTCGGCATTTTTCGTTGACAGCGCATCAGAGCCTGCCGTAAAAATTTTGATTTATGATTAGGAAAACCCTTCGCATGTACTCTGCCATGCCCGCCTGTCCTACAAAAGGTTCTAAGCACCCTAAAATCCCTAAGCACCCTAAAGACTCTGATCACCCTATGGGTTCCAATCGTATTGAAGGGCTATGCAAGTCCGGACTAAAGCTCAAAAATTCCAAAATTTCCTACAGGCTTGAAGTTCTTTAAAGACCCTAACCGCACTATAAGTCTTAAGCGGCCTGAAGCTTCAAAGCTACCTAAACGTTCTAAGCGCACTAATGACCCTAAGCACCCTAAAGGTCTTCGATAAATTATCTTTAACTAACAGAGCCCCGGCTAGGGCCCGGCAAGCTCTGGCGAGCGGATGGTTTTTTGCTCATCTATACCAAACGTCCTCGTTTGGGAGGATATGTCCTCCAATTTACATGTTTGTCATCCGTCCTTCCTCCTGTGAGAAAATATATAAATATCCTTCTTTAGTGATTTAAAAATCTTAATTACAAAAACGAATTTTTATTAAAATAATAAAATTTTGCTTTAAATTAATACCTACCTACTATTTTGTATTGCTGGTAACATTTTTTTTATTTCCTGACTTAACAAAACATACCTTTTTAATGTCGCCGACTAACTAAACCAACCACGCGCTGAGCGACAGGCGCCTGTTTTGTTGTAATAAAGGGATGTCCCTGTCTCCAATGTGTGTAAATGTTAGGGCTTTTGATCCCTAAAAGTCCCGATCCGCCTACCCGTCCGCCATGAGACGGCCTAAAAGGCCTAAGCGCTCTGAAAGGTCTAAGCGCTTTACAGGCCCTAAGCTCTTTAAAGGCTCTAAGTCCCAAAGACGATAAGCGCTCGAACGGCCCCAGACGCCCTAACTGTCATATTTGTCCAAAAGGTCCGCAAGTCGTAAAGGGTTGCTTGAAAGATTAGTCTGAGTCCGGACTCGTGCTCGGGCGTGCGGTTTTTTGCGCACCTCTACAATCTTAATGAGTCAGCGCATTTTATACACAGTATATGTAACTAGATACTACCAGAGGCAACACAAAAATAATTGTCTAAAAATGTACCTGGGTTGTACAAAAAAAATTGTATAAAAACAAAATTACGTCATTTGACAATTCGCTTAATTTGGCAGTTGGGAATACAAAATCCAATATGGCAGTTGGCAGATCATTACCGTGCTGAAACTTTTGCGGGAAATTTGAATTGCAATCCGCGAGCTTTTGATTTGCATTTTGATCAATGTAACTAGAGTTGAAAGAAGAACCTAAAAATGTAACTAAATGTCGCTGTCTGGCCCTGTCGTCGTCACCAGCGCCAGCGACATTTTATTACACTTTTAGCTAGTTGCTTTCACGAAAATTCATATCAAGAGCTCGGCGCGCAATTTAAATTTCTCTCTACAATTCCAGCCCGAAAATGATGTCAGCCGCCATATTGGACTTTTTAATGCCCCAGTAGTCAAATTCAAAGTTTTTTCTGGAAAACTTGTTGTAAAACCCTGGTACCCTTTTTAGACAATTATTTTTGTGCCACCCCTGGTAGTATCTAGTTACATTTGAACTTCCTACGTAAATATAGTTACTTTTAAATTATCTAGAACTATGTACATTCTGACACAGATGAACACAAGCTAAATATCGGAGCCGCTGAATGCAGTTCCAAAATAGCTTTTTTATCTTGTAACGAAAATTTCCGATTTAAGCCATAAAATTTCGGCTGCAGAACTTAAATTATACTGTATATTATACTGTATATTATCATTTTAGTTATAGATCGGTTAATTGCGCTAATAAATTAATTTCTAAGTACCAAGCGATTGTTCCTATTGTAGAACTCGCCACTCGGCAAGACCTTATCTGAACTCGATCTAAACATAATATGTGATGTCACGTTGTTGTTTCTGGAGTCAATCATAAATTGTTGGTAAATTGTGTTTTCAAATGACAGCTATCATTTGAAAACACAATATGGCGGCTGACAGGGCATGTCCAGTTTAGATTTTGGCGGTAAATTTGAAATTGTAATCCGTTCGCCGGAAAGGGGGATTCCGATTTGAATTTTGATAAATGTAACTGTAGTAGTGTAGTAGCAATGGACTGTATAATATACGTGGGCTGCTTTAGAGTCACATGGAGATTTCGCGAATTCTGAGAAGATGCAGCTTTATGCCTAAATACTAATATTACTTCATGCAAAATTAAACATTGTGCCTGAACGCAAGTTTACTGTTCTAACTATAAGTAACAATAATTACAATTATAATTTACACTACATGTAAACATGATATAATTTAATTGAATTTAAGTGTGTTGAATAATAAATTGTTTTTGATGTTGAGATGCTAAACTACGAAGTCGACAAGAGCCCGGAACTAAGTTTTGTTTGTTGTAAACAAAACTGGAGAAACAGGTTATAGTTTCGAGCGAATTACTCGTTTAGTGTTGATAATTTAAATATTAACAACAAACAAACGAACAAACAGGTGTAATTATTACCTTTTTCAATTGATAAGCATTCAATTTCTAGGACATGAAAATCAGTTCATATCTTAAACGAGGATTGAACGGTTCTTGCAAATCTTACTTCCCATGCCACATTTGAATGTCACGTTGGTCACGTTTGAATGACACCAATATACTGTAACTAAATACTTCTTAACAACTCAGTATCTTCCTGTGTTATATTTTGTTTATATATTAAGAATATTTCTATAAGCTGATTAATCTTTTTGTGCAATTTGTAACTAGATAATTTAAAAGTAACTAGATTTACATTGTTGTTCAAATGCTACCATAGGCAGATACTACCAGAAGCAGCACACAAAGAATTGTTTCAAAAATGTAGCAGTGCAGTGTTGTACAAAGGAAAACAGAGACGAAATTAAGTTATTTAGCAATTTCTTGAATTTGACAACTGGGTATAAAAAAATTGATATGGCAGCTAGCAGATTTTTTGCGAACTGGGACTTTATCCGGAAATTCGAATTATGCGCCGAGGGCTCCCGATTTTAATTTTGATAAATGTAACGAGATTTTAATTTTTTTAAATAGATTCAAAAAAACTTAAAATGTAATTAAGGGTCATTGTCTGGCCCTGTCGTCGCCAACCATGCCAGATGGCAACATTTTCTTACATTTTTAGTTAGATGTTTTGCTAGTTATTTTTATCCGAATTTAAATTTAAAATCAGCTTGCCGGGGGAATTCCCGATTTGGATCCTGATAAATGTAAATATATTTCAGTAGCAGCAGTGGACTGTGCAACGTGTGTGGGCTTGTTCAGGTTCGTATGGATATTTCACAACTTGTGATAAGGTGGTAGATAGTTCAATGTTTAACTACCACTATTAGTCCTGGCAAATAAAGCAATGTGCTTGAACTCAAGTTTACTTTACTACTTTTAAGTAATAATAAATACAATAATAATTTACGCTGCCAACAATATATAATTAAATTAAATTTTTACTGTAATGAATGATAAATTGTCTTTGATAATGGATAGGTAAACGTCTAAGTCGGCGAGAGCCCGGAACTAAGTTTTGTCTCTTGTAAGCGTAACTGCAGCAACTGGTTATAGTCGCGAACAAATCACCCTTTTAGCGTTGGTAATTTAAATATGAACAACAAACAAACAATTATAACCTTTTTCAATTGAGAAACATTCAGTTTCTCTGAGAACCAAAACCAGATGATATCTTGAACGAGGTTTGAATGAGACTGATTCCTGTTGCTTTCATAATGTCCATGTACTACGAAAAGCAGCAGAATGTTGCACTAGATCCAATTTAACTATTTAGTTAAGTAGAACCACGGCGGATGGTTTGATATTTTATTGCCCACTCTGGTAGTATCTGCCTCTGGTAGCATTTGAACTATCAATGTAAATCTAGAAGAAGTATTTAGTAACAGTATATTGGTGTCATTCAAACGTGACCAATGTGACATTCAAACGTGGGATGGGAAGTAAGATTTGAAAGAACCGTTCAATCGACGTTTAAGATATAAACTGATTTTCATCCCCGAGAAATTGATTGTTTTTAAATTGGAAAAGGTAATAATTGCACCTCTTTGTTCGTTTGTTTGTTGTTAATATTTAAATTATCAACACTAAACGGGTAATTCTCTCGAAACTATAACCTGTTTCTCCAGTTTTGTTTACAACAGACAAAACTTAGTTCCGGGCTCTTGCCGACTTCATAGTTTAGCATCTCAACATCAAAAACAATTTATTATTCAGAACACTTAAATTCAATTAAATTATATCATGTTTACATGTAGTGTAAATTGTAATTGTAATTATTGTTACTTAAAATTAGAACAGTAAACTTGCGTTCAAGGACAATGTTTAATTTTACATGGAGTAATATTAGTATTTAGACATAAAGCTGCATATACTCAGAATTCGCGAAATATCCATACTAATCTGAAGCAGCCCACGTACATTATACAGTCCATTGCTGCTACGCTATTATAGCTACATTTATCAAAATTCAAATCGGGAATTCCCCATTCAAAATGCGTTCACTACTTTTCTAACGGTTTTTTCAAATCTTGTTTCCTTTCCCACGTTTAGATGTCGCGTTGGTCACGTTCGAATGGCACTGATAAATCATTTTGTACGTACCATTTCTTGATGACTTTATGACTGTAGCTAAATGTTTTTTAAAAATTTCTGTTACTTTCGCGTATATTTTAAGTAACATTCTTTAAACTGCTCAATTAATTGGTCCAATCTGTAACTAGATAATATAAAAGTAACTAGACATACGTAGGTAGTTCAAATGTAACTAGGTAGTACAAGAGGTTGCACACATAGTATTGTTTTAATGTTCAAATGTACCCGGGGTTGAACAAAACAAAATGACGTCATTTGACAGTTTCTTGAGTTCAGCACACAAAACATTGTTTAAAAAATTGATCAGGGTTGTAAAAAAATTTGCATGAAAATAAAATGACGTTCTTTGACAATTCAATAAATTTGACCTCAACAAATCGAATTTGGCGCCTAGCAGATTATTAGCAGATGAGTGGATGAGAAATAGTACCAAGGTCGAAGATATAGTGAGGCGAATAGGTAGTCTTAAATGGAACTGGGCCGGACATGTTGCCCGAAATACAACCAATTGGAGCGGAAAAACAACAAGATGGAGACCTTGGGGGGAGAAAAGAAACGCCGGCAGGCCACAACAAAGATGGCATGATGACATCAAAAAAACAGCCGGACTAAACTGGTACCAAGTGGCACAGAAGAGGGAAAACTGGAAAAATATGAGAGAGGCCTATATCCAAAGGATAGAAAACGGCTAGAAGAAGAGAAGAAGAAGAGAAGAAGAAGAAGATTATTTCCGGGCTGGGATATGAGCGGGAAATTTTAATTGCGTGCCGATTTGAATTTTAATAAACGTAATTAAGTTTAAAAGAAGAAACTAAAAGTGTACATACATGTTGGTGTCTGGGCCTTTTGTCATCATCGGCGCCAACAGGACCAGACAGTTTTTTTACGTTTTTATCTACTTACTCTCATAAAAATTCAAATGAAGGCCCTCCCCCGGCTCGCAAGTCAAATTTCCTGCTACTGTTAAATTTAACGTTTTTATGCAGCACCCTGGTACATTGTTTAGACAATTATTCTTGTTCCGTCCGTGGTAATATCCAAGTATATTTGAACTGCCAACAAAAATCTAGTTACTTTTAAATTATCTAGTTACAAATCTAAATTAAATATTTATCAATATGTGTTTAAATCGGGAATCACACGGCGAGCGGATATCTAATTTCGAAATTCAAATTTCCCGCTAACTTTCAGAACCGAAATGCCTTGCCAGTCGCCACATTGTATTTTCAAATGACAGCTGTCAAACACGCAAACCATTTATAATATACAACAGAGATGAAAACGCGACGTAACAGATTATGTTTAGAACGAGTTGAAATCAGAATCAGAAATCAGAATCGAACTCTGCCTGCGGAGAGAATGGGTGAACCGAGTAGCTCATTCGAACCGCAGCCGGTCCCAAGCCCGGATAAAAGAGGAGGGACCTCGGGTAAGGCTAGCGACCTGCCAGAGGATATTACAGTGCTCACAGAAACAATAACATAGCATCGAACAGGACTGAAAAAAACGATGACGACCCGGCACGAAAAAGGCTCGACAACAGATTGCCCAAGATTGCAAGGGATGGTCTCCCAAGATCCAGCAGACCACTTGAACATCCATCCATACGTTGGTATGAAAGCTAGGATTCAGCATCCCAGCTACAACTCTAAGAAGTTATAGAACAAGGCAGATGCCTTACAAAAAGGAAGAAGAAGAAGAAGAAGAGAAGACAGAATCAGACTTGGCGGTCTGCAACTACTAAGATTAACACATTTCTACAATTATTAAGTTTGATATAAATTATTTAAATAAAATTGGCGTTTCTTGTTGTAGTAAAATAAATAAAAGTACGGATAATAGTAATGTGAGTGTGAGCCTTATTGCTGGTTTGGTGCATGTATATGAGTGTAAAATATCCATCCTCCATTGTCCTCCCGAAAAATTATATTTTTAGATGAAAGTTCTACTTTTTTACTCAAGCTGTTTGGTAACCCTACCAAATTGTTAAGTAAATACTTAGACTAATTACTGTAAATTCCGTTTGTAAGATAAATGCTCATAAGTGTGCCTGGAGCTTTAAGCATGCGAAAGCCACGCAATGTCCAACTGTCCGCAATGTTTTTATTTTGTATATCTGTTTTATGTATTCTCGCTTTTATATTTCTGCTCGATCTTTGCAATGAGCGTATCGTACGTACGGTCTCTGGCTTTGGCTATAATTGATGCAATGTTTCACACCTTTTGGCACTTATAATAAATAGTTTATTATTGCCAGCTTGTCATGTTACTGCATTAGTTAAGTTGTAATTCAAGTAATAGACTTAGTAATCAAATAATAGAATATTGTTTTTATATGCATACAATAGCATTCTCAACATTTTCTTGTTCTTTTTTATTCACCAAAAGATGAACAGGTCGGAGAAATTAAGGAACTTTCAAAAGTTTGATCAAGTGTCATCTCCTTGACGAAGAAGAAAATTTCCAAAGCTGTTTTGTAGCTCATTGAAGAAGACTTGACAACCTCCTCCTACAACAGAGTGAAGGAACCTATAACAGGAGCCGAAAATTGGCTTTACGAATGCAGACTAACTACGAATCCTAAATAGAGACATCTCAAAGGGCGTCAGGAGAGATATAAGAAAGTTTAAATCTGAAGAAATAGAA
>WYDF02272712.1:0-17893 GCA_009867245.2 Adranes taylori | reverse complement strand
AACCAATAAAATCCAAAAAACCCATAAATTTCCAGTTAGACGCATATAGTTTCTTACTATTAATAAAAGAATTCAAGTATATAAATAAACGTCGAAGTACGATAAATAAATTTGGGTTACGAAAAAAGTCGTCAAGGGTCAAATACCCCAACTCTTTTGGGTTACGAAAAAACGCCGGTAGGGGTCAAATAACCCAACTCTTTTGGGTAAATAAAATATGACCTGGTAATGGATAGTCGTTTTACGACGGGTTATCCTCTAGTTCATAATATAAACATAATAAACCACACAAAATTTTATTCGTGCAAATTAAACAAAACTAGCAGTAAGAAAGAATACAATGTTTATTCTTGTATACTTTCTGATTTTTAATATGCTTCAAAACAGAAAATGAGCGTTCCGCTGAACAATTTGTGACCATTAGAGTTAAAAATATAAGAAAGCCAATGTCTACATTTGGAAAGGCACACTCAATGTTATCTTCTACAAATATTTTATAATGTGATGTGGGACGTATGGAATAGATTGGGTAAGAAAGTATATGTGGAAGCTACGGGATGCAAGAAGGATGAAGAGAACGAATGAGTATGAGAAAGAAGATGGTTATATGAGAGGTGCTCTATGTATGCTCGATATATGAAAGATGCGGCTGGTCTATCTGTGAATGGCATGAGAGGGTGTATCAGGGGATAAGTAGTGAAATTGAGATGGAACTTAGGTTAAGGGATATAGAATTTCAAGAGAGGTATGAGAGAATAAGAAGGGGAAGGTACAGCAAGAGATATGAATATTTGATAGTGGAAGGTAGAATGCCTGAATATTTAATATCGGAGATGGGTATGGATGAAAAAAGAATGATTACAAGATTTAGATGTAGTAGTAAGGAAAGGGGAAACAAGTATTGGATGAATGAAGAATATAGAAAGTGTAGATCGTGTGGAATAGAGGATGAAACATGGGTATATTTGGTGAATAGGAATGGCATGGAATGAGGATCAACGGCAGGTGGCTGTAAACTGAAGGATGTGTATGGGTGAGAAAGGGATATATAGGGACATAATGAAAAAAAAATTGGAAGGGAATAGAACGAAATAAATAAGGATTCTCGGTAATCGTTTTTGTCCCTTCTTCGATCATTTATGTGCAGGTGTATAAGAAGGTCGAGTGTGGGGGTAATGAAAGGGGAAGGATAGGGGAGGATAAGGGAGGATAGTGTAATTTATAATCAACGGTAATATATTTGTCTGTTTGATGAATGGGGAATTGTAATATACAATTTTATAATGGTTGTGTTATACATAAGGAGCAGTTTGTTTGCGATTTTGGCGTGTTAATGTAATTCAGGATGATGTTTTTTTTTTGTTGTTAAATAGTATGTGTAATATTTTTGTACTGTTAAGTAGGGGGTACTTATTTATTTTAAGTGTTTTTAGTTTAATATAAGGTAACTATGAATAATGTTTATGTAAGCAGATTATACCAATAAAGCCTTTTTTGATTTGATATAAGTTCTGAAGTTCTGGCGCACATATACATGGAACTGCAGAAGCTCAGCTGGGAAATTTCTGTTGTAATCTTCTGGGTAAGCATCAATAAGCTTTTAACAGCACTGAAAATATCTTTTAGTGTAAACAGATGAAGTGACATTATGTGGTAGTGGTACATCACTTAGAAAAAAAATCTGTGCCATTTCTCTACATATCTCTCTTCTTTTTTTTTATGTGAGTTTCAAGTATGTCAATAATTGTATATAATGTGGCAAACCGCAATTTATCTCTGGCATTCAAATATATGTATATATGGTGCATCTTCGTCATTAAGGACCTTCTTTCTGATACGTCTGCGAGTTGTAGTTGCCTTGTAATCAACATTTTGTATAATTTTCTTTGCAGCTGCTTCATAACGTTCAAATTTATATGCACCGCATCAGAAATGCACAGCTGGTCACCTAATGATACGTACAGTTTTACAAATGTTTTTAAATCCACCAAGTATACATTCTTGTTTTGCAGAGCTTGTCTTAGACTGTGAAAATTATGCAAAATGTCATTCCAAAATGTAACATGAAAACGAATTCTAGCTCTGGCATTTTATCTTCAATATTATTTGCTTCTCTTCTAAAGAATGCAAAATTGATGGGCTCGCCGCAGCATGTGCCTTCCATCTGGTATCAGAGAGGATTTTAAAACTTTCATTTATATAACTTTTAAGAATTTCACCGGCTGGTTGAAGCTAAAAAAATGCATAAAGTAAATGTACTGTAGAAAATAAATTCACTATCTCTTGACACCAGTCTACAGAACTTCGGCCTATCAGATTTTGTGAATGTACATGGCACATACTGTACATGACACATACATACCAAACTAATTTATTTCCAAAAAATTTGCTGCATCCCTTTGTAACGCCCAGACATGTTATCAGCGTTGTCATAAGACTCATTTTGTAAAGTCTAGCTTACAAATTTCATTCAAGTATTGTAACACCTGATTTCCCTTTTCCTCACCTGTATAGCTTACCTCTTCCAGAAAAGTTAAGTAGCGTTTAATTAACTGTCCATCTTTTAAGTACAATACTTTACTGATCGGAAAGCAAAGACAGGTTAACTACCGAAGATAGATGGAACAGGCAAACATGAAGACCGATGAAAGTATACAACTGATGGACTTGCGACGGCAGTTGAAAACCCAGGACATTCGTAGGTATCACAAAGTACATAGAAAAATCGTGCAAAGGAAGAAAGGCTAACTAAAGAGTGCATTGAACTCGACGAATTAAGTGCAAAATACGACTTATTCAACATGTATAAGAGAGTGAAACGAGGAAATGGGATGTACAAAACTAGTTGCAAAAGCATTCTTATGGACGAAGAAGAAAAGTGTTGATACCTATTGATGAAGAACTGAAGGAATGGAAGGAATATATTGAAACCCTCTTCAATAATAGAAACACAAGCCATAATATTATCAATGTTGATGGAATAGTTATCACAAGAGCCGAAGTCAAATACGCTACTACATCCCCAAAAAGCGGTATAGCTCCAAATCCAGATGGTGTCCTGACTCAAGTACTAAAAGTACTGAAGGATCAGACGTCGCTTCAGCTATTAGTCGATCTGTTTAATAGCATATACAGAAACGGTGTAATACCATCGAACTGCCTCAAATCAACATTCGTAACAATGCCAAAAAAGTCCAACCAAAATTATGCAATGAACACCGAGTTATGAGCTTGATGTGTCACGTTTTAAAAATATTCCTGAAAGTAATACGCGCCAGAATATAGCCGAAGTCTGAAGTGAACATCAGTAGTACACAGTTTGGATACTGAAATGGCCTAGGTATGAGAGACACATTATTTGGTATACGTGTACTAGCACAAAAATGTCGCGACATGAATGTAGACGTGTACATGTGCTTTATCGATTACGAGAAAGCATTTGATATGTTAAAGCACGAAGAACTCCGGACTCTTAGTAACATGGGATTAGATTAACGTGATACTCATATAGTAGCCAATTTATACTGGGACCAACACACACAAATTCGTGTTGACAACGAAATGTCGGAAGAAGTCGCCATGTCGACATGAAAGGAGTTAGGCAATGCTGGAGAGGTGTTTTCTCTCCAATCCTAATGAACATATATTCAGAAAATATAATTGATGAAGCACTGAGCGAGAAAATTCAAGGAGTCGTTGTAAACGGTACGGACATCAACAATCTTAGATAGTTTGAATGACTTACAAGAACTACTAAACAAAGTAGTTGCAAAAAGTGAAGCCATGGGTCAGCGGCTAAACGTCAGAAAGACCAAATGGATGGCAGTTTGAATGCAGAGAAAGAATTAAATGCAATACACGGCACTCTAGTAGACAACAATGACCTTATCGAAAATGTTTCATCGTACAAATACCTTGGGTGCTGGTTAAATGAACACAGTGTTAACTCACTGGAAATTCGATGTAGAATCGAGCATGCTAGAAACTCATTCACAAAAATGAAGAAGATATTCACATGTCGAACTTTAATTTTTCACCACGCACTCGTTTGTTACGCTGTTACTCTTTTAGTGTTCTATATTATGGTATAGAAACATGGACACTAACGGAATAAACTGTAAATAGCTGGAAGCATTTGAATTGTGGACATAAACGAACCTAGAAATAGTAACACAAATGAATCAAAGCTTAGAGGTAATAGTTACCCCTAAAGAAGGGAAGTTAAAATATTTTGGACATGTAGTGCGCAACGACAGACACTATAACAGCTAATCCCGGGAAAAACAGATCACCATGGACAGGGAAGGAGCAAGGCATAATGGTTAAAGAATCTACCCCAATGGTACAGACAAAGTACCAGTTCACTCTTCAGCACAGCAATAGACAAAATAAAAATTAAGCAACTGATCATCGTCGTTATTCGAGGACAAGGCACTTAAAGAAGAAAATGACTGTTAGGTCATTTTGACTGTTAGGGGAAAATGACTGTTAGGTCTTAAGAAACCTCAAATGATATTGAACTATAATAAATTTCTGGACGAAGTGGACCATGCAGATCAATTTGGATCTATATATTGTTTTCTACGCAAATCATTGAAATGATGGCGGAATGTTTTTTCTATTGAACCAATGTACCCTCCTTCAATTCATACATTTTGTATAGAGATGACTATAAACAATTGTAAACCAAAATATCTCATAAAATTTATTCGATAATTAATTGGGAATTTACGTGAAGTTGAAACTGCGCGATGTGGAATGCCATCAACAACACAAAGTAAGGAAAGATGAGATGAAAGAGTACATATCTTGCAACCTAATGCCAAAGGAAAACATAATGACTGCTTAGCCTGATTTAATCCCTAAGTTGCTTAGAGGACGAAAAATAACAGTATACTTCTGTGAAAGGTGAAACAGTAAACCATTCATTCATGTTGGAGATTATTTCAAAAAATATGTTACATTAAAAATGTATTAATCATTCTTTGAAACTCATATATTTGTAATACTCCTTCAAATAATAAATAATTTCTAAGAAAAATTTATTCTTATAATACTACAAAAAAAATTGCATATTTACCGAAACCTATTGAAACCTAGAGAGAATCGTTTATAAAAAGCTAGCGTCCAATATGGGTTAGCTTTATAGATAAAACATTGCTTCAAGTTCTTGTAAATATAAACAAAATGGATCCATTCGACTTCATTTTTTAACATTGTTGTCATATTTTTTGGAATATAAATTATAATTTGGGTGATATATAGATTTTTATTGTCTTGATGGAATATGATTTGTCAAATAATGTTAGGTCTCGGAGTTTTATTTTTGTTAGACAAACAGTTTTATAGCAAATAGGATTAACCAGTCTTCCAGGGGAAATGTTACTACATAATCCAATTTTAAAGGAAGTGCCTTGTTTTCTTAACCCTATGGAACCGAAACACTTTTATTAGATTTTTTACACTGTACACTTGCAGACTTACTACGTTCGAGTAGAAATCTAGATCTAGAGCTACTTATTTGCGTTGTAGTTAATTAATATCTGCAAATTTCATTATCATTAAAAACGTATCTTTGTTTCTGCAAAAATTTCATTACGTTAAAGTCTTGCTCCGAAAGTTTAGTTGAATTGAGAATTGAATTGGAATTGGGATTGAATTGGGGTCCAAAGTTAAGAATTGTAGTATAGTTGAAAGATTGAATTTGGGAATTTGGAATTAAATTGGTGCTGAATGATTTTCGGAATTGGAATTGGGATTGAATTGAAATTGAATGTGCGTTTAGTGGGAATTGGGGTTGCTAATAACTACCTGCTGGGACTGTTTTAATTTTCAAATCTAGCAAAGTTATATAAGCATACGTACAGCTTGTGTTACAAAATGATCTTGGTGTAGAATTACTGAGACTTACAAATGTAAGTGCGACAGACTTCTACTCGCGACGCTGCTAATGGGGAGTCCTAGCGACCGCCACAGATGGCACAAACAAATATTTTAATTAATTATAGAATGTAAACAGCCTTCGGAAATATATAACTCAAGCGCCAGATCAGTCTAACGTAAGCCCGGACGCTAGAATCCATCTTGTTGTTCCTCCGGTCCTCAGTGGCTTACTGATGGAGCAGCTTCTACTCTTGTGAGAAATCCAGTGGTTCTCGATCTTGTGGGCAGCTGCAATACACATCATGCTAATGAGTGAAGCAGCATTAATGATTTACAATTTAATTAAGTTTAATAACTGTTTTATTTCTGTTGCCTGAATTATTAAAGCTAACGAGTATCGCTAAGGATTGAACATTACCAGTAATTATCCAGCCACAAGAGGACATGATCAAATCTGAAGTTACTTCCACCTTAGCAAGGGTCCTCGCTACTGTTATATTATAAATTGAGTGGAGCTAACAAGGCGGATTACAAAGCAAACTGTCCGCGTCAACCATTTAATTAATAACTTTGCTAGAAGTAAACTGAAGTTAAGGTGCCTATTATTGCGAGCAGGGGATTGCTACGCCAACTCATATAAAATGTCCCCACTCATCCATGTCATGTCGCAGAGAACTACACTCCGTCCTAAAAAATATATGACAATATATTTATAAATTAACTAATAAAAAAGTAAAATTTGAAACTTGTACACGACTTCCTACAACTAGAAATATGAAGATTATCGAAGCCTCGATAATAACTATCGTAAAAGTAAGATTACCTTTTGAATTGGTAGTACGTATGGATCATGCGATGTAATTTTGTACGTCGTAAAATATGTGTAGTGAAAGCTTTTCTCGATATTGTAAATGGGAAAACTTTATGATACATGAAATATATGATGTAATCAGCTTAATGCAATATTATTTGCAAATAAAGATTTTGATGTAAATTTGGAATTTTACAAACTACAGTACGAAATGGAAAGCTATAAGATGCTATTTCATAATTTCTGAAGAAAAGTATTATTTGTAAATAGTTGTAGCATTCGTGAACGTAAGACGAGAGTGGTATTTAGCTTACACACAGGAAAACATTTATTGTCTATAGATGTTACAGGACTTAATTCTATCAAAATAGGATCAAGGATATGGTATTATTTTCTTTACATAACCACCATACGCTTTCTTATTTTTTTCTATCTGTAATAAACGCAATAATAATGTAATATAACGATATTTATTGGTTTTTCTATTTATAATACATATTGGGACTCTATTCTAGATTTTAAGTGAGTGCTATTTTTCGTTGAAGCTACTTACAATTCAAAAGTTTGTTAAGTCGATTTCCATATTCCATCAAAACAAGCAAAAAGTTAAAAGAATAACAAACCAGATATAAATTGATTTTTCTTATAATTGTTCTTCGGTCCTGAGGATGGCTATGAACGAATCATCCCTTACGGCTCATCAAGATTCGAATATGCGGATGTTGATACTGGGCAGGATAAATTCTCAAATGGCTGTTTATTGTTGAAGATGATGAGGACAACGTGCAACCACTCGTTGGTATTCTTGTTGGTTTCGTGCAGCCAGCTTCTTTTACGGCGCCCCCCTCTTGTTCGGTTAATTTGGAGGGAGGGGGTATATTCGGTATATTTGCTCACTGTAATAACGAAGAACCAAATGGAAAATTGCGTCTCTCGGTATTAGACTGTGTTGGCTTTTTATATTTGACTTTTGGTGGTACGATACACTCATTGTGTTTCGGATGTCCTGTGGGGCTCTACGTCACCAAAAGCACGGAAACCATCAAACCAAAATAGGCTTCTGCTAAAATTCTTAGAAAACATAGAATCAGAACAAATAGAAATTGGCGGTTAGATTGTTGATATTATAAAGAAATCTAGAAACTTTGTTAGCACTATTCGTAGAAATTGTGAAATCAAAACCCATAAAAGTTGACGGCTAAAATCGTTGAAGTTATAAAAAATATTCGTTCCTATCTTCGGTGGTCGTAAAAACCAAGTAATAAAGTCTCTCTCAAAAAGTAGCAAACTAAAATATTAAAAAGTTTTGGTAGAAAAAATACATAGGTAACTAAACGAGTATGAACTCATAAATTCACTCAATGAAACCGAATGATGCTTAATATTAGTAGCTTTTTTTATTTCGTAAACATTCTCTGGAATACAGCCGCTTTTCCTATTCGTCTCTTCTTATTAGTTTAGGCGGGTAAAATATTCAACGAATTAAATTTATTTGGCTGTTTATATTGTATTAATGTTATATCAAATTATGTTATTAAATTATTCATTACCAAATTATGTTAATTAATTCATATTAAATTGATTGACCGATAATGTAGAATATATCCCCAACGCTATAGCAAAAATTAAGCAGCATACAGCATTTCAGGTACACAACTTCTACTTGATATATGGCACTATTTATGCATTATAGAAAAAAATAGGGGGTCTACTGAAGAAATAACGCTGTCAAGGTGGTCGATGTCGAAGAAGTTTTAACGTTGAACATGTTTTTTATTTTGTTTTGTTTTTCTGTTTGAAGAAGTATTACTTTTGATATTAAGTAGGGGGGGCAGGATCATCACCTCATCGCCATTGACTTCAAAGATCTTTTTGTAGGATGGCCCTTCTTGTCGCTTAAAACAGTCTCACTTCTTTCATAAATCTGATGACTGTTTTCGGGTGTTCGTCCATGATGTTCGCAGCATTTATTGTCATGCTTCCGAACTATCTTTGTCTGCAGCTCGATGCTGCCTGACATTCACATAAAATGTATTTTGCCATTTCTTGCTTTTCATTACATCATATAGGGTTCTCAACCTTACAAATTTTCTGCATATGGTAGTTTAGAAGACAATTTCCCGTAATACAACCCGCATATATTGACAGTTCATCTTAGTTGAGACTGAATATTTTGGCATTTACCTCAGATGTCAGGTCTTTGAATGTTCTTGAGTTGAGAATTTGTTCACGTATTTAGTTCTAGCTTCATAGTCCCATTGTCTTCGTGTTTGTCAAAAAAAAAAAATTATTCATAGCAACCTTAGTGCTGCGGTGTGGGAAAGTGACACCCTTCTGCAAATTTGGAGCCTCCTATTTGCTTGAAATAATATTATAATGTAATTTTAAATTATATGGGGTTTGTGTGCCATTAAATTTTTTTAACGGAACCCCCACGTAAGAAATGCTAAAAAAGGTTGAGAACCACCGGTATAAACGATCAAGTACACCTACGATACACTCAATTTTTCATATACTTTAATTCTTTATAACGAACTATTATCTAGGTCAGATAACAGACAAACATATGTCCGCAAACTGCAGATATATACACACATCATTCGATCAGTAGTAGCTGACCGCGGATTTTGCCCCAATAAAAAAGCCGCCCAGCCGCCTGGACGGACTTTTCCTTATATCTTTATAATCTTCTTCTTCACAGAATCATTTCTGGTGATGCTATGCTAATGACGCGCTATGTGATCCTATGCTAATGACTAATATGATAGAATCTAATAAACAATTGATGCATGTTTTTTGTCTAATTGTTTTCGTGGTCTTTTTTCATCGTCCGTATATTTTCGTATATTATCACCGTAAATGTAAATAATCATTATAACACTGCTCAACATCAAATTGTAGCTTGTTTTCTCGTTCTAATCTCGTTCTAATCTTCACGCCATCATTTGTGGAGATGCTAATGGCATGCTATGTGATGCTATCCTAATGACTTATATGATAAGCTAGCTAATAAATTATTGATGCACGTTTTTCGTTTAAATGTTTGCGTGTACTTTTTTCATGGTTCGTATATTTTCTTATACTGTCACCGTAAATCTAAATAATGCTAACAAAATCTATTCACAACGCGCCAATCAGCACACAGTTTGCTTTCTCAAATAGCAAACGGTTTTTCCTTCATGTTGCAAAATTTTTTCTTGATGATGCTTTTTTAAAGGCGAAACCTATCGCAAATAAATTAACAATATTTCAATAAAAAAATGCAATTTATAAATAATCGTGTAGCAGATACAATATTGTTAATTATTGTACCATTCGCTGTGAAAGAAATATTTTTTAAATCGTTTTAATTTTAAAAAGAAATTAATGACGCAAAATACTATAAAATTTTCCGTAGCCGTAAGAAATTAATTCTACATGTAAAATGATTATCGGTAACTGCTTCTATAGTTTAACTTGTTCTTTTTTTTTTCTCCTAAATGCCATAAAATATTGACGCGTCAACTGAGCAAAAAAGAGACAGTCTAGCTAAAACACATAAAACTACGAAAAATCTCGTGCAGGGCGTGTGACAAAAACTAAATATTTTGCGCCCAGAGAGAAGGAGAAAGACACGTATAAGAATGAATAAAGACACCAGACCAAAGAAAGTTTCCAGACAATTTGGTGAGTGGTGGTCCGAAATTGCTTTCAACTAAGTTGAATTTTATTGAATTTGAGAAAAGGTGGATGTTGTATTCTAAAAGTAAAGTTTATATTTTATTCATAGAGCTTGTGGAAAGCATTTGTAAACCATCAGTATAGCTCATATCATAGGGATAAACTAGGAATAGCTGAATTTTTGAATTATATAAGAATGTGATATGAATTTAGGTGATTCTTAATTATGTGTTATGAATTAATAAAACTGTATATTATTCTCTTTAATGTATAACTAATCGTATTTTAACATTTCTATTAAATGAAAATGTAGCCCACACATTTCAGATAAACGTGCACCGGGATCGCATCGTAAGCGGATTCAATCCTTAATCCGCTTAAAATCATATCCAATAATTTGTTCGACTCATGCATATTTATAATGTAGAATTAATTTCAATGCTTTTGCGCAACTTTCAAGCGTATTAGTCGAGAACGTACGATTAAAATACAGCTAGAAAGCTGAAAAGGAATATAAAGGAAGGCTGAAGGATCTTTAAGGATTGATATTATAAAAAAAATTATGTTTGGAATTATTAATGTTTTGAAAAGGCTTACCTTTTAACATTTTTTTTAATATTAAAGATTTTTGTATTTAATTTAAAAGAACGTCTAAATTATTCCTTTAAGTGGAAGTTTTAATGTGAAGGCTTGAAAAAAAACAAAAGAGGAAATATGTATACACTTTTGCCATCTACTACGAGACGAATCGGAAGGTACTCTAAAAGTAGTAGAAAACAGGAGAATGCTGACTGCTATTGTGAATCTACGAAGGACAGGTATACGTTTTTATTAACAACAAATTAGAGGAGAAGGAATCATGACCAAAACAAGTAGTATAATAAGAGTATTACTGAAATTCCACAACACTCATGCATGATGAGAATATGGGGATTTTGCGGCTACACAAGTAACATTTTAAGCGACGTAGAAAAGATACTACAATATGTGGAAACAACACTCCCAATATTTAACAAGAAATTTTACCTGTCAGCTGAATGAAATCAGGAATCAGGCATGTTCTTTGAGGAAGTAGATTTCCTGGTAAGGACGCTACTAAGATCGTTCTTGCTATCTGCCAGAAAATATCAGAAACTGGTTAGTGGCCTAGAGAATGGACAATGTTCGTTCTAGTTCCGCTCTATGAAAAAAAGGCGATTGCATAAACTCCCCACTAATTATATTAATAATTCCCCACTATTGAATTAACACACATTGCAAGATTATGATTCACATTGTACTGTCACGTTATTTTTTGTGATAAAATGGCAGAGTTACTTGATAAAGAACTATCAATTCTTCTGCTTTAACCCACCCAACTGGATCTCAAGAAGAAATCAAAATTATAAATTGCTAATTTATTTCTTTAATCCCTTAAGGACCAAATTATTTTTAATTCACCAGATTACGTGTTCATCCGAAACACCAGATTAGGAGCAGGGGTTAGTTTATTCTTTCATTTACTTAAGAGACATGTTTGATAAGCGACGCGAGTTCTAAGAAGAAATCCGATGGCGATGTAGTTGGGAAAAGAGGCAATATCTACACTGATAAGGATATGTCAAAAATATAACTACAGCATGACCACAGTATGATCATAGCTTGGAAATTATGACAGTATTGACCGTATTGAGGAAAATGCCCTGTATTTTATGGACAGAAGAAAGAACCAATATATCAATTCTGAGACAATTAATTTCACCCCAGCACATCATCAGAGCATTATGAATTGATGATATTTAGTTACTTTTTGATAACAATCATGAGACACCTGTGCAAACAACTAATAACCGAGAGAGATGGAGAAGTTTGATGAGGACAACTGAAAAGAATAGTACAACTGAAAAGATATAGAACACCAGTGATTATCAATTCCCTCCCAAGATGTTATGATCTTGATGATGATCATGATGAGACTCGTGGTCCATGGCCGTGATATTTTATTCTAAGTCCTTAGATATAGAATATCACGCCCATAGACCATACTTTGATAATGATTCTTAGAAACAGGTACTGAATTTTTGTTTCTTTTATTTTATAGAATACTGTATTATAATTAGGCATATTATTTATTAAAACCGTACAAAATAGACAAAAATGTTATGTTGCTCACGCAAGAATATTTGTAAATAATTTTACCCTAATCAGTATAATTCAATTTATTTTCGAAATACAAATGTCCAAGCAAGTTTCAATGATATGTTGTTAGTTTGAAACTCTAATGGAAAACTAGAGGACGTAATTAGTTGTCACTGAACATAATAAAAGCAGAAGAAACTAACTGAATTATATATTGTAGTTTCCTTGAAATTTAATGTTGTTTTAGATGTATTAAATTTGCTACAAATTAATATTGTCTCTTTAGAAAGTTAAAAGTAAATGTTTTTATTTTTTATGGGAACTAACCAGTTGCGCTTTAATCTCGTTAATTCAATCTGAAGAAAATTAAATGTACCAACCAGTTGTGCTCCAACATGAAAAACCAAATATATTATTTGCACTTTTAGATACTATAAATAAATATTATGAAATAAAAATAAAATGTTGTTCCTTGTACAATGTTTTTTGATCGCAATATATGTTTTGAACGTGATGTACCGCGAAATCTTGTTCCCATTTGGACATATCGAATCAATGAATTATTTTTTAAACATTAGTTGTTTCCTCGAACTCTTTTTCAATAGTTCAATGAAAACTAACTTAATAATAAATAGAAAATAGTTACTAGCATACTACCTTCATGGAAGCAGCAAGAAATTATTTGTGATTATTTCGACGAACTGATTTGATTTACTACGCAACGCATTGGCCGAAACCAGTCTCATGGTTTAATGTTCTATTAGAAATGTTCAAGTAGAAATGATGAACAAACAAAATAAGCAACAAACGAAATCAACAACATACGAAAATATTCATGAATATCGCACCGACCTGCATTCCCCGTCGGATGCAAAGCGATCATCAACCGTAATTGATGGATCATTGTAATTATTCTGTGTTGTTTAGTTGGGCGTTGATGAATGTGAACATTTGGAAATGATGTTAATATAAACAAGATTTATTAGTGACTTATAGATTTTATACTGAACAAGATATAAAAAAAGTATATGAAATATTTAAAATATAAAATATTATTTTTAATATAATTAAAATTACAAACGAACACTGGAAAATATTGATAGCCTTTACGAATTTAATAATAGTAATTACAAAATTTTAGTCTTTAAAATATTACTTGCTAGAAACATTGGATGAAAAATTATGATTTCCTAATATTTATTTCATTAATATTAAAACGCTTATTTAATTAAAAGAAACAATTGTGCATACAATAAAATATAATATAGCACACTACTTATTAATCCCGAGGCGGTTGCTAGTCCCCCATAGGGCGACTCTCCAGGTGGTGTACCGAGGAAATGCTCTCAGATATAAGTGAAATCAAATTCTCGGGACGGAGCAAAACTAGCAATGTGGAGCGGCAGCAGGTTTTTTCAAAATTGAGCACAAGCACAAGTTCAGTGAACATAAATGGTTATGCATCAAACAGCAAATGGCGTGATGGAGTTCATTGTAATGGCATTTATACTGCGATCTGGAAGGCAAGGGCAATCCACCAGATTAAATTCCCATAAAAACTCCAAATGAGCAAAGGTGAACAAAGAAAGTAATATGTCGGGCGATCCGACTGGTGACCGGCGCCGTTCCGCGTCCAGGGCGGTCAGTGTAAAATGGACTACTGGGCACGAGGATGTGGATCTACGTGCACCTCGTGCGAAATCATTCAAAGACATTCAGAGACTCATTTGAGCGGGAAGCATCACTTTGCTTCTAACGATGCAATCATCTATTTTTCCAGTGTCGACGACGGGAGATCCCAAGACGTAGCTTTCGTAATTCATCATAAAATAAACAAGTATATCATGGGGTACGAAGCAATTCATACCCCATGTCCACGGTTCATATGCTTACGCATCAAAGCTAAACCATACGGCTACATCACATACTGGTTTATGCACCTACTTCTGAGGCGGAGGATGAGGAAATGGAAAACTTCTATACATCCCTAGAAATCACCATTCCTAAAGTCGGTGGTAAGGATAATGTTATTACTATGGGCGATTTCAACTTTAAAATTGGAGATAGGAGTTTCCTATGGATTCATCATAGGAAACTCAATATTCCAAGAACCAAAGAGAAGGCTCCATACAAATACAGCTGCCAATGCGATTCACAAAATCCACTTTACTCTTGTTAGAAAAAAGATGGCGTACTTCAGTGAGATCAGCCAAAACTGTGGTCCAGATCATCATTTACTTATATTCACTTTATGTACTAAACTTAAAGCGCCAAAACGAACAACTGTAAGCAACCTACTAGTTTTCGCAGAAATTGTCTCCATTCAGAGTGAAATTACAGGTGCTGAACATCTTTCTGTGGAACTTCTATGCCGCAAATTTAGCAACAACGAATCTCCGAAAACACACATTACTTGATAAAAGACGACAATTAAAGAAAAGAGGACCCAACGATCCGAATATATGTGGGAGATATGTAAAACTGTCAAGAAATATTCAAAGAGAGTGCTGCTAATATAAGAACAACTATTTTAACAAGGTCTGTTCAGAGATTGAGGCACACTCCCTAACTGCCAAAACAAGTGATCTCTTTAAAAAAATAAAACAAATAACCCGTAAACCATCACATAGAACATGGACTATTAACAACAAAGAGGATCAACTGGTGACCGAATTTATCGAAACTGATTGAAGTGTGGAAAGAATACTGCGAAAATCTGTATAGTGATCATATTTACTCACTTAAAAATGTTGATACAACGGGCGGTGATCACGAGTCGGCCGTTTTGCGCTTTGAAATTGGAGCTGCATTTCAACGGCTGGGATTACAAGAGGCACCTCGTATTGATATGATGGTGCTGAGCACATAAAGGCGATGGGACATGATGGTGTTGATATTTTGCACCGACTGTGTGCGGCAATATGGGACACAATTGATTGGCCGTCTCACTGGTAAACGTAGGTCATCATGCCACTGTATAAGAAAGGTTTCACGAGGAACTGTACTAATTTTCGGTCGAGGAACTGATAGCTCTCATTTTTCAGGTGAGCAAGGTCATGCCTTATGTGACGCAGCAACGGTTACAGCATTTTCCCTCGTGGCAGATAACGCCGGAACAGGCATGAGACGGCAGAGACACACGCGAACAAATACTCAATGTACGTCAACTCATGGAAAAAGAAAGAGAGTACTACACACCTATGTATATCTGATTTATCGATTATGATAAGGCCTTCGATAATCTAAGATGGGACAAACTTTGGAACATCTTATTAGGGATGGGTGTGCCTACCCACCTTGTCCAACTCATGAATAGTCTATACGATAGGTGTCATCAGAATTGACAATAACTTATCGTTCAAATGCATTATCAGAGAGGGTGTGCGTCAAGGATGAATTATGTCACCCTTGTTGTTTAACACCTATAGCAAGTTCACCATGAGACTTGTCTTAGAAGATTGGACTGGGGGGTGGGGGGGGGGGCGTAACAATAGGAGGAAATAGCATCTCGAATTTGCGCTTTCCGGATGACACTGCATTTATAGCGGCTAACCTGGATAAACTCAAGCGGCTCGTGAACAGACTGAAGCGGGTAAGCGGTGAATACAACTCACAAATAAACGCTAAAAAACCAAGGTATAATCGTGGACAGGTAAGCCTTCAATCAGCCAGACATTAAAAAGACTGGGAACTATGAGTGAGCCAATTTATATATCTGGGCGCCATTGTAAATAGGGAGGGTAATTGTGAGCCAGAAATACGAAGACGGATCCAGTTGGCTGGTAATGTTATATCACAGCTCATTAAAGTCTGGTGAGATAAATCAAAAACTAAAAAACCAAAATTAGTTTGGTTAACATGCATAGTTTGGTGATGATGTATGCATCGGAAACTTGGACGCTGATATCAGTACAAGAGATCGGCACCGCGTGGAAGTGTTTGGGATGTGGCGGCGTATATTGTGCGTTCCGTGGACGGCACGTAGGACAAACGCCTCAATTCTCGCCCAAATTCAGCCGAAACAGTGACCCTCCGCGCTAACCTACGAGAAGATCTTATCTTTCTTTGGTCATATATCCCTCGGTAAACATTTGGATCTGTTTATGGTTCAGGGGAAGCCAAATGGGAGGTTCCGTCGTGGTAGATCCCCTACACGCTGGATAGACTTGGTCGAAAAGCTGCTTCACAAAGACATAGAGCAAGGTACATGACTCGCCGAACATCGGAATAGATGGAGAAAGACGATGAGGGCTGCTCTACAAACAGTAACATAGAAGGTGCCACCACGTGTCTGTCAAGATCCTAGGAAGAAGTCTAAGCCTAAGAAGAAGAGTAATTAAAAAAGATAATTGAATTGAATTTTTCTTATTTTTTCTTGTCACTGTAGGACATAGTTTTATTGAGTTTCAGGTGGAACGATAATGACAATTTGTTGAGAAAACTTTACGGAACGAAACGGTCAATCGTATTCTGAACGTGAAACCAGAATTCCCATTACTACTTTATATTAAACAATTTACTATTACCGTAATTACATTGTTACACATTTAATAAGTAATAGATCAAAATTAAAAGAAAAATAAAACTTAAAACTATACTCAACTTTCGTATATTATAATACATAATCTAATTATTTTTAATATTATGATATGAAAGTCTTGGATATTTCTGTACAGGAAATTTCTTTATTTTTGTATATATTTACCTATTTGTAAAAAATTTGTCTTTAAATAATTGCAATTAGATTTCCTTTTTACCCACCTGTTTAGTTTTATATACTATACATCTATTTATGTGTCTTTTAGAGTTTACACAATATTGAAGATATTGGATATTCTGAATTGAAATTTTGTGCAAATTTGGAATGGGAAGACTTGTACGCATTTGTCGTTTCTTTCTGTTGATAATTCTTCACATACCCATATATACGATAGGAATGTTTGATTCTTATAAATCTAGTTTTCAACTAAATAGTCTGCAAACTTGACTGTCTGTGTCATCAAGTTGTATTGCCATCAAATCTTCCACAAAAGCGTTCTGAAATTCGATTGGGTTAAGGAACGTAAAAGAGAAGGCGAGTCTATATAACTGCATTTCCAAAAGCGCTAATATAATGGGCGGTTTTAGTGCGCGGCAGCTAGATTTTGGTGATCACCATTCAAATGTCATTGGTGAAATTCTGTCCAGATACATTACATACTATCCTCTCCAACGGATTAGAAACACAGACTCCATTTTTTCTAGACAGGCAGGAATGTCCATTATTGACTATATTGTTGTTACTGAACAACTCATACAAGACGTTGATTCTTAACGTTTTGCCGGAACTTCCATAACTTCTGACCATTAAAACATATTGGGAGAATAGATATCGTTGCAATGTCACAACCAGAAATTAATTATAATAGTTGTTCTTAATTA
>WYDF02272702.1:0-17894 GCA_009867245.2 Adranes taylori | reverse complement strand
TCAACACTGGCTACAATGTGTATATTTCCCGTCCTTCTGTATGGGGAAGAGAGTCGGACGATTAGCCCATTGTTGGATAATCGAATAGAAGCATTCGAAATGTACCTGTATCGGCTAATGCTGAAAATATCATGGGTAGGAAGGAAAACCAATGAAGCGGCACTGAAGAGAATGATGGGAAAGAACAAAGAACTGTTAAGAATCATACAGAAGTGGAAGCTTCAAAAAATTGGGCATATCATGAGAGGCGAGCGCTACGAAATTCTCCGACTCATCACAGAAGGAAAGATTGAGGGAAAAAAGGTCGGTAGGGAGAAGACAGAACTCCTGGTTAAAGGACTTAAGACGTTGTCATAACAGAACGTCAACGGAGATATTTCGGGCAGCGGTGTCACGGGTCGTGATAGTAGGTTGGATCGTCAACTTCCGTTAGGGATACGACATAAGAAGACGAAGAAATGATATAATGCAACAGGAAATATGTAAAGGAAAATCTGTTTATAGATTTGAGGGCAGCGTTTGATAAAGTAAATAGGGAGAGGCTGTTGGAGAGAATGGAGGAATTTATGTGATATGATGTATGGAAGGACTAAGGCACACGCAAGAGTGGTTTAAAGTGGAAAAAGAGTAATGCTGGGGTGCCCGCTGTGTGTAAGTTTACTTAATATTTATTTATCGCATTTAGAGAGTGTATTAAAGCATCGACAGGCGACGGGTGTTATAATTGGAAAACAAAATATATGGACTTTAGGTTATGCGGACTTTAGTACGTATGGCGAGTAATAGGGAAGAAATGAATGAAGTGATCGGCAAAGTGAATGGATATACGTTGAGGAGATGTGAATGGTAGTGATGGTGTGCAAGAAAGGATGGAGAAATAGTAGGAAAGACGTGTTTGAAATAGATTAAAAAATAGAATACGTGAAAAAATATAAATACCTAGGAGTCATCTTAAAGAATCATGGGCTCTGTAATGAACATGTGCAGATGGTTCCGCAAAAAACGAAAATGCTGTTGAGAATTATATGTTTCTGGGAAGACATTTGGAGATTATGAGAAATGAGAAGAGAGATTTAGAGATTATGTGAAAATGAGATTTTGGTTATGGATGTATGTATGAAGAATATAATGTGTACGGATCGGAAGTATTGGCTGTGAGGAAAAGGGCAGAAATTCAAAGGGTGCAGATTCGATATATAAAAAGAATCTTAGGTATAGAAAAAATAGTGACAAGCAAAATTATTTTAAATGAGGTGGATAAGTTTAAATGTTGGGATGAAGAGGAGAGAGTGCTTATAAAAGGGTTGGATGGTCGATGGTGTTTGGAAAAAAAAAGATGAATGAAGGGCTATGGATGATTGAAGAGTTAGAGCATAGAATGAAAGACATCGAGAAGCAGAGAAGAGTTAGTAGATTTAACTAAAGGTATAAGTATATAAGAATGGAAAAAGGAATGCCTGGATATTTATTGTCTGTATTAAGTATGGATGATAAGAGGTTGATAGCTAGGTTTAGATGTGAGAACGTGGAGAGAGAAATAGGTTTTGGATGAATGACGATCTGAGAAAATGCAGAATATGTGGTTTGGTAAAAATATTTGGGTCAATGGGTGCATAGGGAAATATTGGAGCGAAAAAGAAGTAGAAATTGCAAAGGTTTGGGAATTGTGTTTTGGGAAAAAAGGGAAAAGGCTGGAAGTCATGAGGAAAGTACATACATTGCTAAAAAGAATATACCTAAGTGGAAAGTAGGTACATGGGTGGAAAGAAGAGGGAAAAAGCAGTTTAAAAAATTAGGAACAAATATACATTAGGGGATAGAAAGGGAAACGGAAAAAAGGGATAAGATGGGCTTGAAGAAAATATAATAGGTTTATATTTTGAGTTCCAATTTTTGATTTTTTTGTTTAATTTGGATAAGAGATCAGGTGTAGAGAAAAAGGTTAATAATATTATTGCTGTAATTATATATTTTATTTGTTATAATGAAATTGGTTGTAATGAAATTGTATGTTTATGTTTATCAAAAATACATTTAGTTAAAAAAAACTACCAAGAAAAAGTCAAATCTGTGTCATTTTGTACGAAGCTCATAAACGCATTGAAAAAAAATTGAAAGTCATGATTGAAAGTCTTTGAAAAAAATTGAAAGTCATGGAGGCTAGTCTAAATTATCTTCTAAAAACCCCATATACTCTGCAATTGTTGCAAATGAAATTTTAAAATGCCTATGTATTATAATAAATGAAAATGATGAAGCGACAAGAAATTTGCTTTATCAACCACTTCTTTCATAATCTATATATACATATATATATATTATTATTTGAAGCAGAATATCATTCATGTATTGTATTACCTTATTGTGACAGAATTCTAGTAATTTCTATTTCTGACTTATTTCTATGTATAATATTTTATTTATTAAAATTTCTAATTAATATCAGTCTGGTTATTATTTTAAATAATTACCATAAATATAATTTTTACATTCTATGTAAACCTAAACTTAGCATAAGTATAAATTGAGCATATATTTCAACATATACATACGTCCTAATATGTATTCTATTAGTAAATGTAATGAGTTACTAACATATTCATAAAAATCATAAAATATCAAAATTATTTATAAAACATTAAAATTAATCTAACATAAAATTAATATTTTCATTTTTTAAAAAGTTAAATTATGTTATTATGTACTACTAGAAATCTAGTCAAAATTTTATACAGCAGAAAGCAATATAAAAGCGTTTTCTTGAGAACAGCTGACAAAGTTAAAAACGTTAGAGCCAATCTAATGAAACTATTTTCGTGTCAATATCCAACAAAATTGTAAAAGCCTATAGAGAGTAAGATGAGACAGCCTGCTTCGGTCGAAACGAATGTAAATATAATAAAAAAGTTTTAGATCTGTCATGAAATATATTTTTTTTAATTTTACTGATTAATGTTATTTGATTAAAGGTTCCAGTCTTTTGACGATATTAAACAGCAACATCGAAAAACGAATCAACTAGGCGAAACAAAGAGCACCCTGTAAAGTTTCGTATTTGTAGATGTTTCAATTTTAATGAGTTGGACAATCTTAATGCTCAAAATATGTTAAAACTCTACCAGAGAGGATTGTTGAGATTTCCTCGAGAGTGGTTTGGAAAAAAACTCGAATAATTGAGGACAAGGCCATAAATACCACTGTCATTTGCAATAGTTGGAAACTCTAATACGCCATTGAAATGGCAATTACAATCCCCCGATTTGAAACATGGGGTCTGAGAAGAACAGAGCCTGCTTATAAGAGTATTCATCCAAAAATTTGAGCCAGTTATTACGCCAAATAGGTTTTGATACAGATTTTTACGTGCTCGCTAGGCAGAAAGTTTAGTTGAAATGTTTTCATGTTAACACTATAATATTCTTTCAAATAATATATATAGTTCTCTTTAATATTGTTTCATTGTGCACAAAACATAGAAGGTACGCTCTTGTTAGACAGGCTGTATCTAATTATTTCTTTTTCTTGAATTAAGTTGTATGCGATATAGAGAAAAACAATAACATATTTAAGAAAGCGCTATAGAACCAAAAACAAAAAAATATTGCAGAACCCAATTACTTAGTTTGAATGGGCACCTATACATTATAGCTGTTGAAAATAAGTTATTAATTATAATTTTTAAAAAAATTGTAGTTTCCCATTACATTTACATGTATTAGATACACTAATTCAAATTGTATAATACAAGCTGAACATGGAGTAAGTTGTAATTACTAAAAATATATTAGTTTATTAATACTTATGTTACATACTGTAAAATGAAAATACATTAAAAATAAAATAATAAATTAAAACAAATGCGTATAAGATTTGTAAGTATGCAAAAAATATTTTAAAGTTTTAACAATTTGATTTCATGTGGAATCATTTATGATTTAACGAACACATTGTGACAGTTGCGCTAATGACTAGTAACTAAATATATTATTAGATGTAATAAAATATTGGTTATTTTTAGGATAATAGGTTTTTAAAAATCTATTTCACTAAAAACAAATGATTTTATAAAATATATGATGTAAATGAAATGAACATAGAAAATGAACGAAAATGAAAATTTATAACTTTCTTTCATTTATTTGTAAATATTTGTGATTTAGCATCAAAATGGTGTTGAATGGACTTGTCTGGTCTACAAATGGGGCAAGACGGAGTAATGGGTACTCCCTCAGAGATGGAGATTCCAGGCTGGTCCTCAAATGCGTTAATAAACTCGACCCTCTTAAGGAGCACAACAGCATGCTGCTTTTATGGGTACCCACGTATTGTGGAATCAAGTATAATGAAATGGCGGATAGCCAGAGCGGATTAAGTCTGAACCCATGTGCGGCACAGCGAGCACATACATTAAGTAACACATCAGTACACAATTAGAAAATAAACAGAGGAACCATTGGAAGAAAACTATGGGCATGAAACACACAGTTGAACACAGAGCATGTTCCTCGGAGAAGTGCAAGAATAAGCTACTGAGCCTAGGAAGGGAAAAATTAAAACAGTAGTAATAATCATTACAGGACACAACTAATAAAACAATCCACGTGCACAGGAGACCGTCGATGTGGAGAGGACGAAGAAAACTACCATCAGGTATTGTGCCAATGCGAAGCCTACACAGGTATTAGACGTAATGTATTTGAGACAATTTACTGTACCTACTGAAATCCGTCAAATTCCGATCAAGAGAATAATGGACTTCTTTGAGGACAAAGGACTTCTTGGCGAATAGACCAAATTGTGAAATAATAATTCACTCCATTCTGAATAAATAATAACAATAGCATCAAAAAGCTTTGATAACTCAACTATATGTCTGACTTCTTAAATATATACTTGAAGAACTATACTAGGGCTATTCAGTCTGATATTTTCTTTTTAAAGAAATATAATAAAAAAAAACTTGCTTCTTTTAAATGGGATAGGCTGCATACTAAGAAATACATAGTTCAAATATCTAAGTATTAATTTTAGGTACATAACATTTGCACGATATATTTTTTATAATTTTTTCTTGTAAACCGCATTATTGTCTTTTAAATCGCATTATGTCTCATTTTGATGTTAATTTGTTTTCTGTTATTATATTGACCCTCTTCTGCGACAAGGAACCAAATAACAGAAACGAATTGAAGAGTAGAAATAGATTTAAAAGAAATTTATCTTAAGAAATATTACATTGTACACAAAATAAAACAATGGATATGTTAGTCAATATTATTCAAACAGAAAAACAAAAGTCAACAGTAATAAGAAATATAAGAGTTCGAAATCCAAACTGGACGAATGAGAGAATATTCAAATGCATTGATAGGAAAAAAGAGCCTATGCCAATTAAAAAAGAAAGCCAACAGAGGAACATTTAAGAACATATAAGAATTAAAAAAATGAAGTAAACAGCAGAATTGCTCAAGATTAAAATATTTGAGCAAATTACCAAAACAGGAAGCAATACAAAAAAATTCTGGAAGATAGTGAATACGAACTGGGAAGTAAAAAAAAAGAAAATTACGATAAATTAAATAAATCCTGATGCTAAGATAATAGACTGTAACGGTAGCAGTGAAATGGCAAACAAGATGAATACATATTTTGCATCCATTGGCTCTAGCGACGAGTATCAACGACCGCGGTACCACCAATTAAGATCAAGCATAATACAAATATCATATACAGTAGATGTCGCTTAGTAGAATCACTTTGGGACCAGTCAACGTGATTCTACTAACCGACTGATTCGTACAAACAAACAATCAACAAACAAATACACTCACATACGTACATTTAATATGTATAAAATTAAGGGTACCTCTCGCTTTAAAATAGTTAAGGCATCTAGCATCTCCCTGGTTGATGGTGACTTTTGGCGCTCTTCTTCCATTCCTTCCTCATCCTCCTCTTTATCCATTCCTTCATCACCGATAGTAGTCTCCATCTCAAGATTCATCGCAGCTTTGCAAATTTCTTCTTCAGTGATGACAACAGCCTTTTGAAGAATGCTATCGATATTTATCCATTCTCTTCTCTGAATATCTCTTCTTCTGGATTTGAGTGAACCCACTGTACCGGAAGCAGTTCCTAATTGTTGCTCCTTCCACTTGATTCCACGCCTCATTTGCCAAATGTAGGACACCAAGGACAATTAATTTTTTTGACGATTTCGTGTACACGAGCATTTTTACGATTTTCAATTGTTTTGTCAATCACGTTGAGCACATTCTTCCTCATTCTGCCATGTAGTGCGAATTGAATGTTCTGATAATTCCTTGGCCACAGGGCGGAAGCACTGAGGTTGTGTTCGAGAAAAAAAACAGATCTTGCTATGTTTTAAGTTCAGATCAACCACTTGAGATGTGTAATTGTCGATCAGCAATAAAATGTTCAGCAGAAGCTACTTATCCCAACCAACAGCCAATCTTTGAAATCGGAACTAATGTTCTAAGTATTTGAATTAGTAGTGTACTCTACTGTAACGCTTTTGACACATTTAAAGCAGCGTGCTTTCTTACCTTTTCAGATAACTAAAAGCTTCTTTTTCTCTCCACTTATGGTGGCGCAAAAGAGAACTGTGAGGTACTCCTTGCAAGTTTTTGTTCCTTTTACGTCTTTCAGTCTTCAGATTATACATATGATTCGGAAGGGCCCTAAAATAGAACCCAATTTTTTTCAGCATTGTACACGTCGGATATGAGGTACTGAGCAATGAGCGCTGGCTATTGCTTTTTCAACCATACCTTGGTTGATTCATGGTCAGCATCGCCCACCTCCCCATAACAGATATTTTCTCTTTTCTTCCAACGATGAAACCAAAACTTTCAGTTGCAATAAAATCATCCTTCCCCATCTTCTTGGGCAAACTTTCTGGGGTTTCCTTTTTTGATCTCATTGCTTACTGTGGCAGTCTTTAAGTCAATAGATCTTATAACAGCGATGCCTACATACAATTGTCTGACTCGGAAAATTTTTGATTCTACTAAACGAAAGTGATTCTAATAACCGAAGAGATTTCTATGTATTTAGATACACGAGCGTACCGAGATCTAGCCATTTCGATTCCAGTAAGCTATTGATTCTACTAAGCGGCGTATATTGTATTTGCATTTCTGTATCCCTGTGACAGACATAAAAGCAATTAAAGACAAAATCCTCAAACCTCTTTGCGGAATAAGAAAGTATTGGGAAAAGGCACCTTTCCAGACCGCCTAAAAAAATAAATCAGAAATAATACCAATTAATAAAAGTGGAAAATACACAAACATGAAAAATTACATGCCTATTAATATAACCAGTTTATTTTCCAAAATTCTAGAAAAAATAATAAAAACCAAGTTCGAAAACTTTCTTAACAAATACGAACAACACGATACGTGCGGTTTCAAAACAAAATGTAATACCCTAGGAACGATAAATCAGACTAAGAAATAGGAAACAGTGTGAAAGGAGTGTCGACATGGATGAAAAGTAGCAACCAGAAAAATTTCTACTCAGTAGTGATTGTGATAATTGCAAACCTAATCTAATCTATTTTTCATTCGAATTTACATGTAATCTCATTAATGGCAACGACAAATGTGTTTACACTAATAAATAAAAACACCTTGAAACCGCACATGAGAGCCAGACGAGGATTACAATTTATATAACCTCTCCCATATTCCCTCGTTCCACACTTTTATATCTCACAAAAGGGAATATTTTACATAAACAACAAAAAAATCTTAGTAAATACCTGTAACCTCCAAGTAATAAAGCACATATGTAGAACGACATCGATTCACCACAATGCGAGTGTAATGTGTAAAACAGCTTTAATATGCAAAAGAAAACGTTATTTGTATCAATCATTATAGTAACTTTCATAATTAGCATTTAAGACAAAGGGTTTCACAAAACAAAAAAGTTTAAGATGAAAATTCGCGTTCCATTTCGGCTAAAGACGGTCTTTGCCTCGATCTTCGAGCTTGTAATGGTATTGTGGTATCTTGCATTTGCCCTGGAACATTTAAATCCATAAGAGTTGGTGAAAACCTTACTCTGCTAATCGAGTTGTTACTATCTTTAGCTGAGACGTATGAACTATCATCGCTTGTCAAGCTATCTGGAGGCGTAGGATTGGTAGGTGTATTACCTCCAGAGTGACCTTGATTTGACTGGTAATTTGCTCGTTTCAAGCTCGAACGTAATTTGCCAAAACCCGAAGTTTCCAAAACTGTTGGTCGTTCGATAGTTTCATTTGAATTCTGATGGATTGTAGCATATTCGAATTCATTTGGTTGTCGACGTGATGGTGTAGTGATATAGTCACTATCGTCTAATCGAAATGATGGGTTTACATTAGCAGAGCCGCTAGTATTCGTTGAACTGGCGTTGGAAACGTTGGATGGCGTGCGTTTATGACTAGTTGTTCGCATTGATTGGTTTGCAGGTGGATGAACTGGTTTTGAGCTGTGGCTACTACTAACACTGCTAGGATTTTCATAAGCATAATCAGTGGAATAAGCATAGGTGGTACTATAATCACTACTGTTGTAGCCCGGTGTAGTAGCTATGTAGGCATGATCACTAGGATGAGAAGTAAAACCTAAAATAACATATACTTTATAAGTAAAATAGAAAACAATAGCATTTATTCTACAAAACATCAAAACGTATCACAACATCCTTTAAAAATTGATAAATAAATTAAATCGATTGATTGAGTCAAGCGTTACTTTGTGGAAATCCATGATGAAATATCAATTGGAAGTGTATTTTACTTCGTTATTTGCCATCTATATTACAACTGTTAAATTATGACTATAGTTTCAACCCTTTCGGGCAATATTCAGACATACCGACTATTAATACATGGGAAGCTATGTGGGTTCATTTGAAGTGGTTATTCTATTATTGGGGTGTAGTTTGGTGACCATACTCTACATGGGGTGTAGTTAGGGGCTACGAGGGATTGGATTTAGTGATGTAAACGATTAAACGGAAGAGAGTCAACGACCAGATGGATGGGAGTAACGACAACGACGAAACGACAACAACAACAACAACTATAACGACAACAATAATCGGGGGAGAATTAACGACCAGATAGACCGGAGCAACCTCACGACAACGACAACAACTATAATGACAATTATAACAACAACGATGACCAGATAACAACAAGCGCGAAATAACGACAAGACTAACTCAATTTGATTGATGGGAGATATTTTATATAAAATATAAATATTTTCTGAGATAGATAAACGATGTTTGCTATTCTCTATCTGAAAGCGAAATGGTTTTTCTATATAGTTGCGTGTATGCTCTGAGGATAAAGCATGTGCTCTAGGAGTTGTGCCTTTGTGTGCGCAGGTATATTGATTATGCGAAAACATTGAATAAGTTAGTTGTTATTATGAAATAGGTTTGGCCATTTAATAGGTTTGTACGTAAGTAGTTTTTATGTATAGATACTTATAGGTATTCGAGAAGATGTAATTTGTTGTAGCCTTCGACTATATGGAGTGGTTCTAATTTATTTAGATCTGGAAATTTAGTTTCTAAACTGTAGTTTGTAAAATTACTGTCCGTCTTTTGGAGTCTATATGATTCCGATTCAATAACAACTAACTTATTCAATGTTTTCGCATAATCAATAAACCTGCGCACATAAATGCACAAAATACATGCTTTCTTTAAATAAACATACCATGTGTAACCCCCAGAGCATACACACAACCATATAGAAAAATCATTTCGTTTTCATATAGAGACAAGCAAATATCGTTTATCTATCTTAGAAAATATTTATATAAAATATCTACAATCCATCAAATTGAGTTAGTTTCGTCGTTGTTCCCGCTTGTCGTTATTTGGTCATCGTTGTCGTTATAGTTGTGGTCGTTGTCGTGTCGGTGCTCCCATCTATCTGGTCATTGACTCTCCCCGTTTAATCGTTAACATCAATTAATCCAATCCCTCGTAGCTCCAATATGGTCACCTAACTACACTCAATAATAAAATAACCATTTCAAACAAATGCACGCCCCAAAAAAAAAATAGTGTGTATGCCTGAAGATGGCCTGAAAGGATTGAAACTATAGTCACAATTTAACACTTGTACTATACGCGGTAAGTCACAAAGTAAAATATACTTTCAATTGATCATTAAAAGGGTTACCATTTATAATTTTATAAAACACACATACGCAATAATTAACTATATTATTAATTTTAATTTAAAATAAAATACAAATGGAAAACTCATACATATAACTAAATATAGCAGAATTCTATAATAGATTGAAAAGATAGAAAAAAAACGTCCAAATTTCACGATGTTTAAAAACTTCCTACACTTTCTCTTATTTTATTGTTACTAACCTAAATTAGTTTCAGCTTTTAAACATCCTAAACAGGGATTTGTTCCTGTATCAGCAGCGTGATAATCTCCTGGTATATAAATAGTGGTTCCTCTTTCATGCTGATTCGATACATAGACATCAGACCCTTCATTACTCGTAGAACTTGATTTTCTCCTTGGACTCTGGTTAATAGCAATACTCAACACGTGCTGTGGCGAATCAGTAAAACGAAGTGGTTTCTGTTCGGATAGATCTGGTTGTAAGTTAATAAGTTGCGAGCCATATAAGAAAGGTCGCTGATGTTTCAAAGGACCATGATAAGTGTTGTGACTGTAACTCATCGAAGGAGGCGTGCAGTCATACGTGTCTAGAGGCGGTGGTTCAATCGGAGGACGCCAAGTTTGAACATCGGTATTTTCAAGCCTATAAATAATATGGTATTATATTATATTTTAATATCATAAATATATTATTTAAATTTTTTTGAAATATGTCTATTGCTGGTATTTTTCATAAGTAAAATATCATACAATTTCAGCGACATTTATGACTAGCAAAAGATTCTCTTTAAAACGATACAAACATTCAACTTTAAGAACTATCAACTTTAATAATGCCCTAGATATAGGCATATGCAGTGATTTTATTCAGCTGGTACTTACGAGTACGGGTATACTTGTTAATTTTTTTAAATCCTTTCGTACCTGTTCTTAAAACAAATTTTATTTTACAAAAAAAAATAATTAGATCAATTAAACGAAAAATACTATATTGTATTCAAATAAAATAAATAGCTTATTTAGAACCTAATCAATTTTCGCTGTTTTAAAAATTTAACTAACACCACTAGCCATATCCTAATAAGTCGTGGAGTCGCAATTTTTGAATTGGTGTCTTCGGGTTGGCAGCGACAACTATCGCGCTAATTCGTAGTCTTAATTCTTAATTACGACCATATCTACTATACACCCAGCGAGCGCTATCGCAGCCGTCAGTTAATTTGTTCCAAGTAGCATTATCCTAAATATTCAATAATTATCATAAGAACATAATCTATTAAAAAAATCTAGACAAGAAAAAAACAAAGGCTAAATTTTGAATCTTTTGTATACCCTATCTTTTTTTCTCCCCCTTTTGGTCGTGGTCCCGATGCAAAGACAAGAAGGCCGCCGTGAGAAAAAGAAGTTGGCCAGAAAGTACCGCCCAAGCGAGAACAAAGGGGACGATTAAAACCAAATTCCAGTGGTATCCAACCATCCACGTCGACTGCAGACTCCGCACCTCATATTAGACTTGTCTGTGCCGGTACCAGCATTCAACAAGCAGGAAGCCAGGTACGTATTCAATAAGCATAAACAGGAACCCTAGCACATTGAACGCCAGGGTTCCCGATTCCACATTCCGCTCCAGGCGATGTTCCACTGCCGCCGATCTCTGGCAAGGAATGGCTATCTTTCAGGACCATCATCGACGCCTTTTTATACACTACTTCAGCGGCAGCGACTAACAACGTATCGATAAATTCTACATCTTCAACAATGCATGATTCTATCTTCGACTACGTATTATCGTTTTCGTTATCTAACCACCGAGACAAGTTTCACTCAAGGGGCGACTTCAGGACCGAAGAACGAATTATATAGAATCAAATCATAACTAGTTCATCACACTTTTATTTTAAAACTTTTTAATGGAATAGAACAGCCTAACAAATTTTGAATTATAATAAACGTCAATTATCATTGTTTGTCAATTAAAATCGCGAATCGAGCCATTCTACGTATTATAAATATTAGGAACAATAAACATCATTATTTTACTTTGTTATTGAGTATACATATGTGATTACCTATAGATATAAATTTGTGTACTTAATAATAATAATAGCGATCAACCACTTCCTTTCCCATTCGCTGAGAGCATGAGCATTTTATGTTAGAATCATAATAAGAAAAGCAGTATAGTGGTCAGTAGCATAATTATGATCCTGCTTTAATAAGATTCACAAACATCAGTAGATAACAGATCAGATTCACTTAACAGCAGTAGATAGTGATAAATAGAACAGTATGAAAGCCTTCACCTGTGGACAGCAAGTTCTTAAATCTTTCATTTTGACAAACATTGGTAATAAATTGAAAACAGTGACAATATCTGCTTCAGCCTAAACTACACTTTAAGAGAAGTTTTTTGGTTTAATTAAATTTAACTCATCCATTCAGACAATCAAACTAAGTAGGTAAAACAGGTCGCTTAAATTGATAACTACTAAAAATATTCCATAATTCCTATTATTCTGTTCCTTTTCAAAAATTTTAGTAGTTTTTCAATTCTAATAAACACCGTATACAAAATGCGATAATACATACAAACCGTATTATCAAAGAAGATATGAATTAAGTGTAGAGTCAGATTGTATTACATTGGGAAATAGAGTCCTAATTCTTCATTAAGAAGTCGTACCTTAGAGATTCTCCATGAAGGTCATGGTATAGTTAGAATGAAAATGAAAGCGAGATCAGTCGTTTCGTGGCCAAATATTGATACAGATATATACAAGCCATTCTGAATTCTAAAAACTGGTTCAGAGTACATATAGATTTTTTTAAATACGAAATGTCGACATTTTTGTTTTTAGTAGATAATACTTCTAAATGGATAGACTTACATTCAATGCTATGTGCAAATGCAAGTAAAACAATAGAAAAATCAAGATATGTTTTCCAAATATTCTTGTGGCAGATGATAGTTCTCCCTTTAATAATTAGGAAATGCAAAGATTTTGTAACTAGAACGGTATTACATTATTAAATACAACAACATATCTAATAGGTTAGCAGAAAAAGGCGTTTGTACTTGTTAATCATCTATAAGAAAGCAATTGTTCGAAGCTCTCAGAAAGCAAAAGCAGTTAACCATTCAAAATATAGTATAGTAGATAATTTCCTATTTGTATATAATAATTTACTCGACTAATGGTTGATAAATGGCGTTCAAGTAAAGAGAAACAGTAAACAATCTTTACTGTTTCTTTACTGTTCTTTACAATCTTTACTGTTTATTTGAACTTGCTAGAGCCCCCTGGTATACTTTGATTAATATATTAAACATGCGTATGAGTTATATACTAGCTATATCATCAATATATTTAGTACAAAGTCAGAATAAAATCAGAGTGCTCTAGAAATTACAGTAAAAAATTGGCCCATCAAAAATTGGTTCAGACGGGCTTTTGCTCCAAATACGACTAGAATTCCTTGGCACACCATTGCATAGGCCTCTGTCTGCCAATTCATTAAAAACATGAGTAAATAAATATTATAGCCTACTATTAACATTGTATTAGTAAATTTTACGTACCTATTTGGCCTTAGATGTGGATGTAAGGGTGAAACATTAGATAATCGAACATCATAACCAGTAGCTACACTTGCTAACATCGCGGCCATATTGTATAAAACTAATTCGACGATACTTAATTTTGGTTTTAGTTTGATACCTAAAAATAAAATGACAAGAATATATAAAATTTAAATAAAAAATAGAAACAGAAAGATTGAAAAATATATAGAATAAATCTGGAAAATGTAATCTTACATTCCAGTAAGAAAATAGATACCTATATAATCTAGAATAATGTAGACAATAGACTTTATCCGCTCTGCTTAAAGTAAAAATATTTCGAAAAGAGCTTATTTCTTCCATTATTACTATAGTAAAATTTCAAATTTTATGTAAGCAATGTACAAGAAGTAATTATGGTATTCTCCTAAATAACAACGAAGTTTTTGACCATAAGTTTTCAAAATATTTATTTCTAAGAACTTTTAGCAACCAAACCACATAGAATTTCTTTAATACATTTTTCAAAAAGTTTGCACCAAATCTTTGTTTTTTTGTATTAACATCGTATATAACTTACATGAGGTATAATGTAAGTTATATACGATGTATATAACTTACATACGATGTTATATACGATGTATATGTTATATACGGGATGTTATATACGAGTTATATACGATGTATATAACTTACATTACATCTTGATTGATCTTACACCATCAAGAATTTTAGATACGACTGAAACGATTAAACAGAGGCAGATTCAAGTGAGAGGATAAACTGGCCAGTAGTCCATGACGGTAGATTAATCCTCATAATATTTCAAATTCTTAATATAAACGATCAGAAATATGCCAAATGATGCATAAAGAAAAAAGAAACAAAAATGAAGGGCTAATAAATGGCGTTGGAGAATCATATTTCTATATGAAGCTGAAGGTACTACGAGGTCATATTTCGGTAGGCTAATGGTATAAAAAGTACGCTAAAGTAAACTGGTATTGCTAAATATTTCAAATTTTGTAAACTCATAAATAAATAATCCGCGAACTTTTTTTTTGCTTTTAATCCCATTTTTTTTGCATAGCATACTGAGCTGAGAAATACGCTTCTAAAATGACATGACTTTATTTTCTTCCGCTATAATATAACCAAATATAAAGTTAAAACGTAACTTGAACAACACTAAACGAATCAACCGTTGATTTATATAGAAAAATTCTATGCCTAGTAATTAAGAAAAGCACATTTAACTAGTAAAATTGCTGACTTTCAGTACAGTACAGGAGAGGTACCTAAACCGTATAAGATTTCGTAAATATAACACTTTTAAAATTTTTTTGTAATCAATATTGAACCATTAACTCAAACTATTCTCACCTTCTACGTTGTAAAGTGTTGGCATAGGCACATTATGACGAATCGCTCCAGAGATCGGATATTCAGGCGCCCAATCTTCGCTAGTTGTAAAATCTATCAATAAAGAAATGTGTAGCAACTTGTTAGAACACAAAGCGTTATATACAGATACACAAATAAGAATAATTAATAACTATCTGTTTAAATCCATATTATATCCAAAACAGCGTGTATAATAATAAGTGATCAATAGAAATTAATAACATAAACACAAAAAACTGTATATATTTGAAATTACAACTAAAATATTGTTTTGCAAAATATCGTTAAGCCAGTGTCGGAAGACTTTGTTATTCTTACCTTTGAATTGTTAAAAGTACTTAAAAATTGTCAAATTTACAATGTTTAATATTAGTAACAAAACGAAGTGTAAATTAAACTGGATAATTACTACATTGTGCCTAACGGAGATAATATTTGAATATATTATTTTCTGTTCAAAGCTACAGCAATATTTCAGTTAGGTATTGTATGATAGACCATAGGAAATGGAGAGTGTTAGTTACTGATGACGTCAAGTCCATAGACCATAGGAAATAGAGTGTGTTAGTTACTGATGACGTCAACTCCAAGTGAACTTTTCTGAATGAATTGCCCAAAATAAGAGTCCAACTGTTAATCTGAGAAATGGTCTAAAGAAGATCTGAGCGGGCCGCACAAGCAAGTATAATAATATTTAAAGTTTTGTTATTGGGAAATAATATTTGTTGTCCTCAGGTCTATACTATCTTATTAAGATATTTTACCTGTTTGCGCGGCCCGTTTCATCGTCTTTAGCCGATCTTTCTATTTCACATCCGTAATGCACTGGTTTCAAATATTTCTCTGAGTAATCCTCTGAACAAATGATACATGATATTTGCTCAATATCTCTATTTTTGTGTTCAATTAGATTAGGAAATTTATTAGAAAGATTTCCTTTATTGCCACATTCAATTTCAGCCTCTTTCGAATCGTTGTCTATGTTTTGCAAAACCTTGATTAAATCGTCTTCTTCTTTTAATGAATTTATTATTTTTTTTGGCAACGCAGACGTTCTGGATCTACACCAAACATTACCTTATACGGCGTCCGTTGAATTCCCGAATGATAAGCACGATTTTTTATAAACTGAACGAACTCCATTTATTTGTCTCATTTTGTTGCATCCAAGTGGCAAGCATGTTTTTAACGTAGTCCTTATAATTTAGTCCTGATACCTTGATAAATTTGTATTTACCATCTAGGTGGGATTCAAAATCGATCAAATCTACTTGGTAGCGACTATTCAAATGGTTTGAAACTATTTATTTTACAACCCATCCTTTATTTTTTTCTTTTTTTCTTCTGCTGACAAGATTCGCAATTAAAAAACTTAAAATCTATCTGTATTGTTTTTTTATATTTTTTATTAAGTTCTTTAATCATCTGATCTTTTCCTCCATGTCCAATTGCAAGATGGGTGTCATAGAGCACAACAAATAATCATCCTTCGTAATGTAAAATTCCACTTCAGAGCCAGCTTTTTTATCGGTACAATGAGTTTTTCAATTTCTCTTAGTATGTCGTAATGTTGTAGTCACCAATAATCTCGAGGAACTTTCCGTTAACTTTATTTGGCACGTTTCTCATCATTATTAACGTAATATATTTGTCACTTGATAATAAAGCAATATCTGTTTTCGTTTCTTGTTTGCCTATCAAGTTCAAAAACTTCATTCATTTTCTTCTTTATTTCATTCATTTCCATTGTAACAACTTTGGGATTATGGTCGAATATCAAAATAAAGTGGGAAAGATTGTTCCACACTTACGGAAGAGCATAGCAGTTATTTAATAGATTAACTAGTTACGAGTTTAAAATGTAAACGCATTCTATAATTAATAAATCAACTTGTTATTCCATAAACTACCGGAATTTACGCTTTTAGTTGAAGTTGACAAACCATTTAACAACGACGATTAATTTATTAAAAACCTTTGACGAATAATAGAGGTTGATCTATAATTAATAACGAAATGTCCATCTTTTCACTTAAAAACAGGCTTTATATAATTCGTTTTCCATGTATCTGGTGTTTCTTCATATACATGGTAAACGTATACGTTAACGGCATAAAACGGATGTTACATTTTGACTTAAAAATATTGGGGAGAGGGAGAGGGATATCTGGCCAGCCTTATCACAGTTGATATTCAAACTTTCAACAATAACCCAAAAATGATTAGATTTGTGAGTACCATAAATTTAACTCTGAAGATTGTTAGAGTTAACAAAATATTAACTTTATGAATTAAAAGCAGGGAACTGAATACCATTTGGTAAACTTATTGCAACGCTCTCAATGATACTTACAAAATATTAAATGGGCACTATAAATGCTCTTGAAGTTATTCAAGCGTAATCCCAACTTACATTTTCGTGGACATCCGTATAAACTCCTTAGTGAGAGACATAACACCTTCACCGGTAGGTACTTTATCACCAACAGAGTGGTTACTGTCTGAAATTGATACCAGTTGATGTAGTGTGTGCGCCGTCCAAAAATGTTTTTAAAATAGATTAGACTATTTACCCGATCTAGACAATACATAGTGATTTTAAGTGACTCTTATGTTGTCAGCTTTTAGCTACCTAGCTGAATAATAATAATAATAATAATAATAATAAGAAGGATCGATTACAAGAAGGCATTTGACACCACTCCACATAGTTTGGTTATCAAATTATTGGAGAGCCTAAAAGTCCAC
>WYDF02272691.1:0-17894 GCA_009867245.2 Adranes taylori | reverse complement strand
GTCATTTTTCCAGCTGAAAGTTCTGCTGAAAGTTATGCCCAGGTACGTTACCTCATCCCTTAGTGGAATAGGTTTTTGCCATAGGCGGAGTTGGATTTCAGAATGGTCCTGGTGTTTATTTTTTGTGTAATTGGGGTACTGTATCAGAATGGCTTGTGTTTTATTGGGATTTGGCGTTACTCGCCATTTTTTTGCCCAATCAGAAAACAATCAGAGCACAATAAACAATTAGGTTTGATTGTTTCTTGCGTTTTGCGTGAAACGTTGTCTGGTCTTTTGCGCATTTGCACAACGTCATTTAACTGTGTATCTGAAATGCAGATGCCCGTATAATTGGCATGGAAGACATTGCGTACCAAGTTGCCCTCCGTTTTGGTTCTACAGTGACGCTCACTTGTATTACATCTTTCACTTCAAATATTTCTTTGCCCTTATCTGAGTTTTTGGTGTTTTTTAACACCAGAGGCATAGGATTTTTCCTATTCTTCATCGTTTTACACTGTTAATTATGTATCCTCTTTCTGAGATATCATGTGCTATTTCCTCTTCCTTTATTGAAGTTGGAAGTCCCCTCAAGACTATTTTTTTCAGTCTTTAGGTGTTACATACGGTACTCTAGCTTCGTTTCGTCCAATACTTTTACAAAGTTCCGAAAATCATTTTCTGATTCGAGGTTTATATTCATCCGTTTTTTTTCAGATTTGGCGTCCAATATTTGAATATTGTTTACTTGGCATGCTTACCTCACATCCTTATTTCTGTCCCTTAGCACTATTGGAAACGGTTTTCCTAATTTTACAACTTCTACTTCTATTTTTCCATCATTATCAGGTTCTGCCGGTATTAGCATATTAGAACATTATAATTTTCATGTGTTTCCATCCTGGACTTTTCAGCTCATGTTTCGGTGGTTGCTTGTGCGGATATAATGTACTCATCGTGTCTCTTCAAATTTATCAAGACTGTTGGATATTGCTATTGTGAACCAATTTTTAAGTTGGGGTCCGCTCTCAGAATCTGGGTCTTTTTGTTCCGTTTCTTCCTTTTGCAGTTGTCTCGTTTTGTGATTTCTTGCCTATGATTTTGTCCCTGCCAAATTTTCGTAATTCTTCTTCAAGTCGAACTATTGCTTTCCTATACACTTACCCGATACCCTATATGCTTAGCTATACATTTGACGAGAGCGGTGTACAAGTTATCTCACTCTATCCCTTACATCAAGTTATTTTTCATATGTAAAGAATTTATTTAAAACAAATTTAAATAGCATAGGCTATAATCACTAATTATTTCTGCATTTCGATCGTAAACTGGATCTGTGGTAAGTTTCCCATTAATTGTCTTACACTCTACTGGCTGTTTAAACCGCTACATGAACGTCTCCACATCTTGAAATGAAACGAGGAAATTTGCCTCGTAACAATATCATGCAACTCCAATCGAAATGCAGAGCTAGTTTTTCAAGAAATTTTTTAATCAAAATCATGTCTCGATTAAGAAATCATTATTTTCAACCACAAATGGGAAAATCTAGCTCACGTCTGTTTCGAACGTAGAAACGCACTTTGTTTTGACGATGTTCGGACAATAAGTGTCTTACCACTGCAACAACAACTCGCGGAAAATCTGGTCAATGAAGAGTCAAATAATATTTCTTATTAGTCCTTAAATAATTTATATACTAAATTAAAGCATTTCCTATCCATTTTAGTACCAGGCCTGGGTGAATTATGTATGTCTATTTATTATTAATCAATTATTATTTAAGCAGGTAATCTTCGAAAAATTGCGAAGCATATGAGAGACTATGAAGCTAGAAAAAATTCCGATGGACTTTTTGGGGTGGATGGCCATTTCTGCCATAAGTTATTTAAGCTTTATCAACACCCTTCTTTTACAGAACATCATTGTATTTGTATAAGTGAATATACATTAACTCCGTTCTGATCATATCATCGGATATTGTTTGATTGAAAAATTAATATATGTTACATGTATGCGTGGTGTCATTTACAAGGTGTTTAAGATTATTTTGAATTATTTCTTACAGAATATTTCTTAGAGAAATCAGTTTTATTGGTGTAAACATGCATTTTAATGCAACTAAGTTTTTCTAGCTTTATAGTCTCTCATATATGATTTGCAATTTTTCGAAGATAACCTGCTGAAATAATAATTGATTAATTAATGTGGTTGCTTCATAATGCAATGATATGCGTTCACCTTATTTGTTAAGTTACGTATATACCGCTAGTATATGAGTTCAAGAGTAACCAGTGGGGTATAAGCGTGACATGGTAAATCCCATATGCGTTCTATCGTGCACTTATTTGCATTAAAATTCATGGTTACACTAATAAAACTGATTTCTCTACAAACAAGTTTGGTAGTCTTCATTAATTGGAATAAAATCGTAGAAACATATCGCGACAATCAGATCTAATTTAAGAAATAATTGAAAATAATTTTAAACACCTTGTAAATGACAGCACGTATACATGTAATATATATAGAGTTTTCAATCAAACAATATTTGTCCGATGATAGGTTCAGAACGGAGTTAATGTATATTCACAATGATGTTCTGTAAAAAAGAGGGTGTTGATAAAGATTTAAATACCTTATAGCAGAAATTGCCATCCACCCAAAAAAAAAGTCAATCGGAATTTTTCTAGCTTTATAGTCTTTCATATATGATTCGGAATTTTTCGAAGATTACGCTCTTAAATAATAATTGATTAATTAATGTGGTTGCTTCATAATGCAACGATATCCATCCACCTTACTTGTTATTTAATATTATATGTATATTATGTACAATTTTATTAAAAGTTTTTGATTTGCATCTGAAAAACAAGTTAAAAAGCACATAATTACATCAGATAACGAGTCGTGATAATAGCATGAAAAATGGCAATGGTTTCCTACTAACTCACGCGGAATATATTCGTTTATCGTTAGATTTTTTGTACGGAAAATGGAAAAAGTGCTGTTTTAGCAACAAACAACTGCCTGCGTTGCGTGTAGTCAGCTAAAAAGTTGTAAAACAAAACCGGTGAGTAAATAGTAGAATGCATATTGAGTAAAAATAAAACAAGGAATGAATGACCAGGAAAATAGAATTTTTAGTAAACTGGTAATATTTAACAAAAGAGCAAAAAAGGAACTTGCTGTGTATGTCATTTAGTTTTTACATCATAATAATTCCGGTTTTGTTAATTAATATCTACAGAACTATTTTCAGAAAATTATATATCAGTCGGGCAAGTGTATAAAACAACTTACTCTTTATTACTTAATTTTTTTGTTTTGGAGAGAGAGGATCTTAAAGGTTAATGTACAACCAAGGCAAATTTACAACCAAGGTAAATGTACGCAATCGTGAGGAGCTTATTAAGATAGAAGTCCGCATTGCTCTTTCCATCCATTGCCGTACGAATACTTCTCCAGCAAGGCATTGAGACGCGAACAGGTCTCCGTCTCCTTAAACCCGTGCGGCATTTAGCCCATTTCACTGACCCTCTTGGCGCTACCACTCATCCTGAGACCGCGTTAGCTTTACTTCAAGGGGACTGAAGGGGACTCTTGGTGCCAATACCTCTTCTTGACCGAGGTTACCGAGGAAACTCGGCGCGTTTGTTGCCCGATGATAGCTGCTGCCCGGATCGACTTCTCGGAGGCCAGCAACCACCTTTTCTCAGACTATTATAGCAGTTTTTCCTTTCCGTATAGGCGAACATTGTTTTCAGCCAGCTTTCCATGATTATGGTGTCTGTGTCAGTCTCACGGTGAAGTTCAGCGCTGAGAAGTCATAGCCGACTATGTCTGTGGCTTGTTTCCTTTGTGCACTCCATGCTCGGCCGTTAGAAGACAGTGTCTTCCACGCCATCACCTTGCTTGCATCACGTTTCGTTCTACACTGGGTACATGTCGGTGAAGTCACTATCTTAAATCGTTCTAGGTAGGACCTAAAATTGCCGCGCCCGAATAAGATGTGCGAGAGGTAGTGTTTGAGGCGTATAGCATGGAGGGTTCCAGAACACTGAGCAGAACTTTCCGCTTCGAGTATCTCGGGCCCTTAACAAATGGCATTCGTTTCCTCAAGCCCGTTGCTTGGCGCAATGCTTTTGCTTGCTACTCCGTGGAAATGTTCCGTGAATGACATACTCTTATACAAAGTAACTCCGAGATAGATGTGTGCAGATGTTTTGATTTCCTGCCTGGCAAGAGTCAGCTGCGGCTGTTGTACCTTTCTTTTCCCACTAAACAATATTGACTGTTTTTTCTAGAACCAATTCCAGGTTATGGTTCCTTAACCACTTTGCCACTATTTTCGTGAAGGTATTTAAGGCTGATTACAGTCGGTAAACCTCCTTATTTACCATGATTAATGCTAGATCATTGACGAAGCCGTTAACCTGGACACCTACCGGTATTTGTTTTCCTAACAGAGCGTCGTGGAGTAAGTTCCATAAGATGGGTCCCAGCACGAAGCCTTGGGGGACTCCAGAGCATATTTAGGACCACCTATTGTTGACTATTTTACAGATCGATGCTGAAGCTAATAGTCTAGGATCCTAAGTAGGTATTAGGGTATTTTCCGTTGGTATTTTCTGTTGTCCGTAGTCCCCGCAGAGGCATCCTTTACGATTCTTACCATCTTTTCAATTGCCTTTACGGTGGACTTTACGGAGATTATTTTGAAAGCCAAATTGTCTGAAAAATGGAGAATTCCCTGAACCTTGGAAAAAGATCACTCTCATTCTAATGCCCAAGGCCCGGAAGCTCTCGACCACTAACTGCTATCAACCCATATGTTTACCAATTACTTAAGGTTAGCGAATTCAAATTTATAATCCTCAAATAATTCACATCGAACACTAATTAATGATGGTGAGTGTGATTTCTTGTATATTTCCTGTGTGGTCTATTTGTGGTTTTCTTCTGATGTTACTTGTGTTCATTATAATAATTTTAGTGGTGACATCACTACAATTATTGTACAAAACTATTATGGAGGGCATATCGCAAATAATGAAAAGAAATTAATATAACAATTTAGTATTTCTACAAAATTTTTATATTCCGTCTTTGCTCTGTTCTCTTTTTGGGTCGCCAATGAATGTTCAATCGTCTAATAATTCGAATCGTAGAATTATCAGAGAATCCAAATTTATGTGCACGAGCCTGGCTCTGGGCCGACTTGATAGTTTCGGTGCGAACGGTTTCGTGTGCGTGCCACGAATCGAAATATTTTATTAAGGATTTTGGGTCTATCGCATTCGCTTCATATAATTAACAGTTTAACTCACTTCTAAACTGCTGAGGTCATAGCACTTCATTTAATTCTTGAAATAATATCGTATTTCTACTCGCTGATTATATAGAATAAATTTTATTTGAGTCAATTATACTTTATTAATATTTCTTATTGGATTTCATTTTGTGTACTGGGAAAAGTTTTTATAACATAAGAAATCCGAACTCGTTATTTTCTTTTAATTAATAATAGGAATCAAGGAACAAAGTTAGTTTTAATTAACTCAAGAAATGCTAATTTCTTTATTTTAAAGGCTGTGCCAAAATTCACGCAAATATTAATTTTGATTGAGAACACAGGTTTTTGTTCATTCATAAACTATATAGTATAGGATTATGCATGGAATAGCGTATCGGGAAATGGCATCCACGGCTTTCTTAGGCACATACGCACTGTTTTTTTTTGAAATTTTCGATGAACGTTTTGAATAAATGTGGCTCAATTTCGTTGATACAGCACAATTTCAATTTCCATCTTTAAAGCGTGGGTAGTTATGAGTTTGTTGGATTAAACATTAGACTTCAAAAACCCCAAAGTAAAAAGTCCAACGGCCTTAAGTCACAAGATCTGGGATCTGGGCGGCGGCCAATTCTGATCACCAAAATAGGAAATTACACTACCAAGAATAACTCGTGCAGTAATTGAATTGTTTCTCGGGCTACACGGCATGTGGCATCGTCTTGTTGAAACTGAATGTCGTCCACATCCATATCTTGCAATTTAGGCACTAAAAATTGAACTATCATGTCACGACAGCGAGCACCATTAACTGTCGGTTATCGAAGCCATCATCGCTGAAGACGGTTTTGTTTAAAAATGAGCATCCACTTGTTGTTGTTTCATCCATTCAGCGAACTCTCTTCGCTGTGTGTGGTCAGTAGGCTTAAGTTCTTGAGTCAATTGAACTTGTATCAATAAAGATGCAAATCTTTCGTGAGAATACGCTATAGAGAACTTCATAAAATTGCTAATTCTAGATTACGGTACCAAATTGATTTTCTTGGACTCTCAGCAACACACTCACGAACTGCTTCGATGTTTTCTGTTGAAAGACTTGTTGAAGGACGGCCAAAGTGTATATGATCACTAATTGAACCAGTTTGAAACTATGAACTGTTCAGCTGCCAAACCTTCATTATTTTTAAAATATTGCCCAACAACTAAAATACGTTGTTCTTTCGTGTAGCATTCTATGTTTAATAACACTTAACCATCACACTGTATTCTTTTTTTATTAGCAACACTTTAATGCACAATTTCCTCTAAATTTAAATCTTGCATGAACTTTGGGGCACGCATAGTACCCTACTTAAAAATAGTTGCTTCGTCGATTTTCAGTTCACACATAATCATTCACATATCCTAATGACCACACCTTCTCTTTCGCCACCACACTGCCCTCAACACATTTTTCCAAATCCGAAATGTAAATATTAAACAAGCTCCCGTTTATTGGACATCCTTGTCTTACTCCCTTCCTTATTTCAAGATTCATGCACTCAATTTCCAACTCTTCCTCCTGCGTTTGTACTTTCCTACATTCCTCTTACAATCCCAGTTATTCTTTCTGATATTTGAACTTGTTTCAGTCTCATCCATAGTTTCTATCTCACCATGCTATCAAATATTGCTTGTAAATTTAAAAACATAATAAATAATTTCTTTCCGGTACACAACTCCTGATTTATCAGATAATTTATGATTATTGCTATTGGGCGAAGTAAATAACTAATAAAAGTGATTTCTTTGGATACAAAAATTTAAATTTTAATGTGCTTGATTGCTGAATTTCAATGAACGAACCAACTATTAAAACGATTTGAAAATTAAATTATCCATTACAACAATTGTGATTGTTAGATCAGATACGGGTAAACCCGTATCTGGCAAAAGTATGGAAACTGGTTCAGAATTATTCAGAATGGATTCCTCAGCTTAGAAATGAATCTCAATTGGTATAAATACTATTAGATATAAGACTTTATAAAGACTCAAAATTATTCTCTACTTTTTCGTCCAAAGGGTAGCTAACTTTTACTGTCAGAAGTAGTTGCTTCCAAATATTTAAACAAAGATTTCGTTATATAGAATTTAAAGAAATTGCATTATTCTTAATAGGAAACCCAATAATAAGTGTGTTTTTTTGCATAACATCAAAATGAACTATTATGGTATAAATTATTCCTAGAGTTCCAAAAGTTTCTTTTCCCCCTTTTTCCTGTCTAATACATGAACAACTATCTGCTGTTGCAAAATTCAGTAAAATCTGCTGAAATACTTATCGCCAATTTCTGCACGGCTGAGCAGCTGTTTAGTACTCTTTAGACTGGGATGTTTTGGAACAAGATGCTGAACAGAGATTTTGTGGAGAAGGCGTGCGTAAATTAGCGAAGACTGGGATTACATTTTTTTTCTGTAGCAACGCTTTGCGTGATTATACTGTTTGTTACTAATAACTCAGACACGCTGCACTTATTCAATGATATCAAAACTCTTTTTGTGTTTTAGCACGATAGCCAATAGAAATGCGGATGCCTATGTAACTGCATCACATTTTACGGAACGGGTTCATAACGTTTTTGTTCCAGGCGGTATAAAATATTTCAGTAAAAAGGAGTTTCCTCTCAAATAATAATGAAGCAAGCTATTCACCAAATCGGTAGAAAATATAAAAGTTATGTTTTTCTTCATTATGGCAGTCCTCAGACCAAAATATAATTTAGACCTTTGAAGTCCTTCATATCAAACAACGTTTAAGATATTATCTAGGGCAAATGGAAAATAACGAAAACTAGTTGTGTTTAGAGCAGGAATTATCAAGGAAAGGTTTGAACAAAGGCAACAATTATTGAACGAGGTCTCTTCAATTTCAATGGTATATAAATAAAGGCTTACCTCAGTATTAAGAGGTAATAACAAAGGACCTAACTAAGACAACAAAGAAACTGGGAAAATGGTATCTAGGTACCCTGTTTATAGCTTTGATACCATATTTACAGTGCGAATTGTCGAGCTCCTCAAAACAACCATCAGCCCGCGGACTCCACCTTTTCACTGTTTGCAAGTTATTTAACACGGAGCCATTTTTTTCAAGCTTGGAAACAGAAAATAATCCGAAGAGACAAAATCTGGCGAATATCTGGGTACGTGAGGACGCAATTAGAAACCTATCCTAACACGCTTTGCCTTCAGAACTTTCTTTTTCGTCAAATGCTGCGATTATTTCTTAATTTCATCACTCAAGCTCTGCAATAAGTTTGCATACTACTCGTCGTTGATTGTTTTCCTCTCTGAATTTAATCATCGTAAATTATTTGACACGCATTCCAAAAACTTGACGCCAACCTGCAGATGGAACTGTCTTCGTCTTCCCCGATTCTCCTCTTTCAGGCCATTAGTTTGACAGTTCTGTTTTCTCAGACTTGAATTGGTGAATTCATGTTTCATCCGTGATTATGAATCCACGCAGAAACTCGGCTTTATTGTTGTCAAACTACGACAAACACTCCAATGAAACATTTTCACGATGCTGTTTTTGTCCATTGTGAGTAATCTCAGGACACATCTTCTGCATAACTTTCTCAAGTCTAGATTTTCAGTCAGTATGCGATGTACCACAGTTTTTGAAATTCCTACCATGCCTTCTAGCTCGTACACTCTTGGTCGATTATCATCCAGTAGATTTTCCCGAACCATTTTGTAGATTTTCTTCACCATTTCTGGCGTAGTCATCTTCTTCGGTTGACCACTGCGTTGCTAGTGTTGGTAGCGTTTAAGCTCTGCCAACCAAAATTTTACTGTTGTAAACGAAGGAGTAGACTCCCCAAGAGTAGAATTTAGCTCCGCTTTGATATTGTTTGGAAAATGAGATCTTGCAAATGAAAGTATTGTGTCACATAACGATAACCAATATTTTCCAAATTTACAAAGTCACTGAGACCGTTCTCTATTGATGACTGACAAACAAATACTAAGCAACGTAGCTTAAATTTGAAGTTTGACTGCAACCTTAAGCTTTATAAGCTTGGTAATTTTTACGATAGTCATTCTTTTCAAACAACAACTGCCAAGTCGGGTACTTTTGGGTGTATCCTCGTATAAGGACCTACGGGTAACTCAAAAGCAATTGCTAATTAGAACTTCAATGCAATCTCTACCAAAGCTGTTGTCTCTGATGCACCTGCCAGAATTGGATTACGGATCCAACAAGCCAGAATTGGATTACGTTTTGTCTGCAAAAATACATTTTATTTTCATTTACAGTTTAATATACCAATTAAAATATACTAAAACTGCATTGTTGCTTTTACAAGATTGTCCATTAAAAATGCATTTTGGGTTTATCAAGAATCCAATTCTGTGAACAGTATGAAACGAGGTAAGATTGTATATGTGCTCAATGCAACGTCAATTTATATACAAAACCATATCACACAAACCTGTACATTTATTTATGTTATTAAACAATGAGTCTTGAATTACTATTAAACTGATATATTTCATAGTGTTAAGGAGCAAGCATATAAAACGGCAATTGATACCTGAGGAGTCTTATCGAACTTGAAAAATACTGATACAAGCGTTTTACATTAAAGCGCCTATCGCATGTCGAACGTTATCAACATTATGTCGGTGACGGTTTTGTAACAAACTATAAAATGCTTTCTTAAAAATACAAGAGCAAATTTACTTTACTGATAGTTTTCGAATAGAATAAGTTATACATACAAGAATGTTGTATACCGACGTATTTAAATAATTTAATATTTCCAGTTTTAAAGTATGCTTTAAAAATATCAAATCCTAACTATTTTGGTTTATCATACCCATTTACTAAAATATTAGGAGTAATTTTTTATTGACGTTGGCTGATCCATAATCGCCAGGTAATTTATTGCTACCACAGGCGCGTACGCAGGGGGTGCATTGGGGTGTTTGAACACCCCCCCCGATGTGAGTAAAGTCATAGTTATTCTTGTCAGTAAGTTTTCAGTCAATGTTGAAATATGTTTTTCAAAGAAAAGAAGCCAAAATTTCTATATGAATTTTCAAGATGAATTCTATAGTGATCAATAATAATCGAAATGAATATAAGTAACGATAATATAATAATCTCGATATTATATACTCGAATTGTATATTGTTTCTTCTCGCGAACATCCATGTTGTAAACATCTCCAACATGCATCGCACGTACACCGTTCTACTGTTATGGAAGCAACAACAGTAGAATCGAAAGAATTGAATACGTCCAACATTTTTGTCGTTACAATATATTTGTTAACTGACACTAAAACATTTACTTTGAGGGTTTTCGGTGGTTAAAGTGGTTAAATAGAGCTACTCCTCCTGCATTGTGTTACAAATGCGCCTCTGGCTTGGTATATTATACTTATTTATTTAGAGCTTAAATGACTTTGATACCATTTACCGGATGGTGTTAATATATTCATCTTCTTCACCCAACGTCGTGACATGTGGTGACTATGGTGGATGTTAACGTTGAATATGACAATCTTCTAATCTCTGTATTATTCGTTTAACAGTTGATTTCCAGGTCTGTCGATCGTTCGCTTGGCGCGCTGTTTTAGTAAAACTAGTTTCTCTTAGTTTAAAAATAATTTTGCTCCATCTAGTTGGGGATCGGCCCAGTTTCATTTCCTTTCCGATTTTACCTGAACAAGAAATTTTTCCATGCTGTTTCAAAATTTGAAAAGTTTCAAAATTTGTCCATGTATCATGTGCTAAGATGGAGACGTTTGTTCTTCTAGTCGTCCAGGGAACTCTCAGCACCTGCGTCCGAGCCATGTCTCAAACACACCTAGTCGGTTGTTTCTTGCTCATTTAATTAAGTCAGTTTGTAGTGTTATATCTCATTATCAAATTTATGTTTAATTCTAAATAGTTCTTCTTTCTTTAAACCTTTGTCCACATTGTGCCTTACATTGCCGATCAACCGCGTCAATCAAAATCCAATCGACAGCAGGAGTGTGGTCGTGACGTGTGAACAAATATGAGATGCCCAGTTGAATACTGATATGACTTATATACCTAAATTTGTAGCCGCTTGTAGATAATGATAATTGATCGAATAAAAACTTTTTAAAATAAATGAATAAATTAATTGTACTTCTTATTAGTTTGAATTAATTTATTGAAATTATTTAAGTAAAACTATCTGAATTTTCTACCATGTTTTACTAAATTTTTTGTATAAAATATGTGAGCGAGACTTCTTTTTTACAAGTTTATCAAGTGCTAATAACACGTAAATATTACGTAAATATTAAAAATAAAAATATTTTAAAGTTTTGAAGATAATTCTAAACAATTTCGGGCATGATTAATTTCTATTTGTAAAGAGTTCATTCAATACGTTTTCTTTTGGTCTTGAAATAATTGCAATATCAACACATCGTAAATTGTAAAATTTTATATTTTTGTTATTGAAATTTGATACCAACGAAAAGTCCACATCACACCCTAATTCAAGGTTCAGCTCATCAATATCATCCAGCAAAAAATCCTTCATAAATTCCTCTATACTATTTCTGGCTCTATACTTTTTTCTGCCTCGCTCAAGGCTGGGCCGTGCCCAAAACCTCCGTGGACGGCGACGACGTTCTATATGTCTTCCAACAACTATAATGATAATTGGTGCAGGCGGCAGTATAGTATCTTCTCCATCACTCATTTAAGCTAAATTAAATTACAACTATTGAAATTCCACGTATACTGCCGACTAGTCCACGTATACTGACCTAATGTGGACTAGTCGAGGACGTGTAGACCGACATAGTGTGGACACGGCTTAAGAATTTAAGTTTATTATAGTAAATTTAACTGATACTACTCTTATGGAAGTGTCTACTAAAGAATACCTCAAACATTACTGTATTGCATATTGTTGTGAACTGATTGGTAAGATTTTTTATTCTATATAATATTCATTGAAGTAAATGACATATTTCGTTCCATAAAGATATCGCGACATTCTACCGTTCCCAGTTCCGTTTAAAACTCAATAAGTTGCTTTAGAGTGACAATAAAAGGAGAACTTAAATATAAATGTTTAATTGTCTTTATTAGTTATTATCGCGCTATATTAGAAGGAAATAGAAAGGAATCATCAGTACCTTCTTTATTAAACGCATCACTGACGCGGCTCTTCCCACTAAGCCACTAAGTAGTCGGCTGTTTGAAGAAATGAAAGTTCATCTTATGAATTACTAATTTATGAATGCAGCCAACATTACTCTTGTTCTAGATAATATTGGAAATTGATGTTTTTTATTATTATAAATTGTTATCTGCATTATAGCACTCTAAATGTGAAATAGGTGAACTAAGGTATCCTTGAAGCATTTCAACAATCGAAACATTAAGTAGAACGAAGAAAGAAAGAACAATCAAGTCATTAATATCCCTATCCACCATACTCCCTATACATGAAAGTAAGTACAAACCACACCAAATCATGATGAGAATTGCTCCTTAATTGCTGCCAATACAGCAGTGACACCCAAAGTTATGTCCAAACAACTTCGTCCAAAAACATAACTTTAGACAAAAACTCAGGGTCCTCCCCCAATTGGATCAAAAACCAATTCCACATTCCCAAAATTGGAATTGGATCTGTATCGTCTTGAGTCATGTGCTGTAACATTTGTAACTTGTAGGGATGAAACTTATGCTTTCGCATGATATTCCGCAATGTGGTTCAATGAACGCTCACTTCCAAACTTGTTCGGTGGATTGATTTTTTAGGATTTGTGGATACCTTCGCCAAAACCCCTTCCACTACTTTTTCTGATGTGCTTGTATGTCTAGATCTTTTACTATCAGCCGCACTACTGGTATCATTAAAGTATGCTTAGCAGTCTGCCAGCTGTTGAGTGCGTCTCGTTCAGTATGTATCACATTAAATTAATCTGCATTTTGCCGTTGAGAGAATCCTTCTCTTCCACAAAGGAGGATAATATTTACCCGCTCCTCAATGGTCAGCGTTATTCAGTCCTATATCAAGAAACCATAGCAAAATTAATAAAGCCCTATGGCGCGAGACTTTGGGACACTATGGAGTCTAACCCTTGAAGAATGTGGTAGAAAGATTGTCATTCTTTTGACAGATAGATAATTTTATGATTTAATATTTGCCGCAACATGAAATTGGTTTAGGTATTTCAAAAGCGTCACATAATCGATGAACAAATTAGGGAGAGGAAATCACAAAACTATTACGACAGATTCAGATATAACTACTAGCTTTTAGCAAGGTACAAAATAGCTACTGATTCTGAGCAATTTTTTTCCCTATTCAGATGAAATAGTGAAAGTATATCGGAAGCTAAAAATGGGAGATAGATTAACATATCAAAACCAGTTTCCAAAGTCAATATCAGATTATAATGAATTCTTGGGAGGAATAGATCTTTCAGACCATTCAACCAGGAGGTGTGAGTTTGGTATAAATTGTTAACGAATAGAGCAACAAATGGATTGAAATGCATAAAACGAAAAAAAATATCTTCCATTCGTAATAGGTATGGCAGACAAATTGAGAGTATTAGAAAAAAATATATCAAATTAAAAAAAAAAGATTACCGTAAAATATATAGTATATCATCTAGATCTACCAGATCGAGGACAAATTTGAAGTGTGTACTAAGCTTATTTGCACCACTTGGTACATTTTATTAAACAACACGTTTGCGACTTATATGTTCCTATTGAAATAACTGATTGCTCAGGAGTGTGCCAGTACTATTCACAAACTTAGGACTTGATTTTTGGAAAACTTTGTGCGTGATCCCCAATCTTAAGACTAATGAGTGGGCTTTTGTCAAGGAATGTAATATACACTGCTCGACGGTAAATAATTATTTAACGGGAATTCAGAAACAGGAGAAATTAGATGAAATTTTATATGCTGAATTTGAATATAACATCCATGAAATAGGTTGTGCTAAAAATCTGGACCATGTCATTCGCTACAATGAGTCTGAACCAATTCAAAAACGATATTATTCGGTTTCTCCTGTATTAGACAAGACTATAAAAGAGGACTTAGATAGAGTAGTAGTAGCAGAACCATCATGCAATGCTTGTAAAAACCCTATTCTCATGGTTAGTGAGTATCGTATATGTATACAGGGTTAGTCCGGATAAGCAGTGTAAATGATTTTTTTTTGAAAGGAATGTCATACTACGAGCGTACACATAGGTAGTCCCCTCTGAGCAGCTAGAGAGTTCAGACAGGATTGTTCGTTAAAGTCGTTTCGGTCACCCCGTGCAAACTAAAATGCAGTGTTCGGTAGAACAACGGACACCGATCAAATTTTGCGTTAAACTTAGCAAGTACCGCGCAGAAATTGTTATAATGATTAATACGGCTTAATGCAACAATTTCCTTTCGATTCGACAAGTCTATCGGTGGCAGAAAGCATTTGTTGAAGGCCATGAGGAGGTGAGCGATGAAGGAGGAGGTGAGCGGTACTGGTCGTTAATGCCTGGATGACCATTAACGATCAGTACCGACGAAAGCATGACTGGTAGGAGAGTTCTTTTGAAGTCGGATGTCGTTGAAGTGTTCGTTTAGTGGCAGGGACATTACATATTCGAAAAACTATCGTTCACGAAATTATGAGAAACAATTTGGAAATGCGAAAAGTGTGGCGAAGCTAGTTCCCAAAGTGTTAACGGACGACCAAAAATCGCGCAGAGTTCAAACGTGCCAGAAGCTTTTGGACTTGAGTGAAGGAGACTCTCCACATTTTATACAACGTGGTCACAGGAGACGAGTCCAGAGTGTTCAAGTACGATTTTGAGACAAAGATGCAAAGTATCGAGTGGCATGCCTGAGAGTCTCCTCGCCCCAAGAAGGCCAAAATACGCAAATCAAGACAATACTCATTGTGTTTTTCGATATCAGGAGGCTTGTGTATCAAGAGTACGTACCACAGGATACATTCGTGACTGGAAAATTCTACGTGGAAGTTCTCAAGGGGCTCAAACAGAGGGTTGAACCCTGACATTGCGAAAATTTGGAAACTTCACTATGACAATGTGCCAGCGCACACATCCTTTGCTATGAGCAACTACCTGGCAACTACAATGCAGGTGTGCCAACTATTCTCCAGCCTCCCTATAGTCCTGAGGTGGCTCCCTCGGACATCTTTTTGTTTCCGCGTCAACATTTCGGGACGTTGGCCAACATCAAACATGCTTATATGAAGGCTGTAAAGGACATTACGGAGAAAGACTATCGTGACGTCTTCGATGCCTGGAAATCTCTCTGGCCGCGATATATCGACGCAGTAGGACAGTACTTTTAATCATTTTAATGATTTATACCAATCTGATCAATAATTTTTTTTTCTAGTCATTGCCATTAGTTTCCGGACAAATCTTATATATTTCCGAAAGCTTAATCAAGTTTCTTTACAAGATAGTTACCTTATTCCTTTAGTGTTTCAGATCTTGGAAAAATTAAGTAATTCTAAGTATTTACCCACATAGGATATTTATTGCTCATGTTCAAGCAAATTTATAAACCCCAAAGATATAAAAATCCTGCTTTTCAAAATTTGTCTTTAAGAGATTTAATGTTGCATCATTGGAAGCAGTATTATGTGGTAGAACTACAAATAGTAAAATTATTATATAATAAAATATAGTAACAGAAATGACTATATTTAGAATTATTTACAAACCATAATAAGCCAATTTGTGGTAAATATTAGCAAGCGTTTCTAAGAAGTCATAAGTTGTTACGACGTAAATAGTTTACACTTAACCGGCTATATTTTATAAAGCATAAATAATAAATATGTACGTTTAACTGTTCGACAAAGTATCCGTTTGCATTACTTTTAGTATAAACAAAACCGTAGAGCAGTATTCATTTACCTCGAATTTAATTTGCATACATTTATTTTTCTTGAATGGATCGTGATAAGTGTTTTACAGGAAATGCGTAACATTAACAAATGCAAGAAGAAATAATTTTGATATGAATTAGGTGCATGCAATAAATATTTATTATGTATACTTGTAGATGCCTTTGTGACATAATGACTTTTACATTTGGCATCAATTAGTATTTTAGCTTATAAATATATTTTATAAAGATACGGAGTTGTTTTTTGTAATAATCAACAGGCATGAAATACGCTAAAGTTGAATTGTTAACAAAACAACATTACGTGTTGGTTCGTGACGTCTTTTGATTAATATTAAATGAAACTCCTGAAATTAAGGTATAATTGTTTTATTGTTTTCCTACACCTGCTGACTTAGTTTCGATGGTTATATAACACATTCATCAGGTGGTAATCTCACATCACCAACCACAATGTACATTCTCTAGGTCTAGGATATGATTTGAATAGTGACACGAATGGGTACAGCGGGACACGAATGGGGATAGTTAATTACCTTTTACGATAGGTAAAAGATTCCTTGGGTATATATTCTTCTTTGGGAGCCCGTCACCTACACGATTTTTATTATTATTGTCACGTTGAAAATTGTGACAAGTGATTGTATAGATGGATAAATAAATTCTACTTAGAATTCTTCAAATCCAATCCTTATGAGATAAAAGGTAGAGATAAAAGTAAAAGTTGGTTTAGGGCTTAGATTGAATTAATAAATTATGATTTAGGGGGTTGAGAAATATCCATACATAGCTAGAGATTTAAATTGGACTTAATACATGCGTTACTTGATTTTCTAAGAGCCCAAAGATTTAACTTTAATAAAGTAAGTACGGCTCACAACTTTAAATGAAATACACAACAAATAAAAACACGCAATAAGAATTTAAAAAATGTATTGGTCTGCAAATTCTCTCAATCTTATAATAACTAATTTGTTAAAGAAAATCTGATAACGAAAAGGCATGGATGAAATTAGGTGTATAATAAAACATGCTTGTTAAGATTTATTTACATCGTGACAGAAGCACATCAACTTTATCCAATAGTGTACATCTAAAAATAAAAATAAAATAAACCTCCTAGAATGCAATAATAATTTCTTATGGCATTCAATAAATTTCAAATTTAGTTATCTTAATACTAAAAGACGATTTATTTAATAATCCAAAATAATTTATTCAAAGTAAATCATAATTATTTATTTAAAATAGAATCGAAAGGCCTGACAGGTATTTCGAGTTACTCAATTATTTGCTCATGATAAAAGAAAATCATTGCTCACATTGTATTTAGCAATAATTCACACAATAAAACTGAACGAATAAGTTACCATCGATCTTGACGTCCTCTAAGGGGCGACTCTTGCGTTAACGAGAATGACTGTTGCCACTCTTACTTATTGAACGCATATTAGTCTATTTTTATGATCTCCATCTAATGCATGTACGTAAAAACGGGAAATTACCTAAGATCTCTTTTGCCCCCAAAGGTTTCCTTCTACCCCCGGATGTCTCAAAATAGGCGAGCCGAGTGCACCTGTTTAATAATTCGCGCTTTTTCTTTTTTTTTTGTTTTACGTAGGAAGTGGAGAATCTTCAAAAGAGGAAGGATGCCCGATGCATCCAACAACTGTG
>WYDF02272680.1:0-17894 GCA_009867245.2 Adranes taylori | reverse complement strand
ATTAAATAGTTAAAGTGAACAAAACTGGTTTCAATTAATCGCTCAAATTAAATATCAAATCGCTAAGCGAAATATCACCCGATTTTAACCAGCCAAAAAGGGTAAATTCAAAAGGTGTTTACTGACCACCGCTCTCCAGTCGCAACTCTACACATACAAATGGAAATTTGAAAATTGATAAGTATGCAATATTTAAGTATACATATAAAGGTATTGTGGCATTTGAAATAAAATTAAGGAAATTTAATATAAAACTGGCTAAAGAAACTTTGAAAACATTATTTAATATGAAATACTTAATTGGTGAAAAGGTTTCAATTTTGAAGAACACAAATTTTCCTGTTCTTTATAGTATAACTATACATTCAACAGTATCTCGCTATGATGGTAATGATTGGTATACAAGTATAGTATATGAATTGAATAAAGATATTGTTTTATCAAATAAAAATTTCACCATTCGACCTCTTGATTCGTATTGTAAATGATATATTTACCAAATTTGTGGATCAAAAACTTAAGGAGATCTTAAGCACTGATTTTGAATACTCAATTAAAAGTTCAGCTCAACTTGTTCAGAAATTATGTACCCTCCAATTACCACAGAACTAGATTATGTGTCTTTCGATGTCGAAAACCATTTCACTAATATTCCAGTCAAGGAATATATCGATTTGGTTGAAGAACGTTTATAGAGTATTGTAGAGGTTCTTAACCTGGGCGCTAGCGCCCATTTGTGGCCGTTTTAGAGGTTTAGGAGGGCGTTTTCAAAATTTTTTAATTTAGGTGGCGCTGCAGGAGTTTGAGTCGGTTTTGTGTCGTGCGTAGTTAGCCAGACTACGCAAAAATTCGTTATTCGAGTTCATTTGTATAGCATGTAGAAAGTTAACTTCGGGAACTGTTATGAATGTTATGAATAAAAGGAAAACCAACCGTACTTTTAGATGGGTTCCACATACTTTGCTAGTCCGAGGTGGTCAATCAAGTCAGTTAATACACCATCAATTGACTATATCAGTTGAGATTATGACAGTGGAAGCTTATAATTGAAGCTATTGTTTGCTAGTGGAAGCTTATTATTTATCAAATATTAATTAAGTTTAGTAGTAATAATTATTATTTCTAAAATATTATATTAATATGTTGGAAATAATAAGATACAAATTATATAAATAATTCTTTTCATATTATTCCTAAACAGTCAGTTTGAAAAATGGAGAGGATCAAATAATTGATATTAGAAGTTTTACAATTGTCAAAACAAGGAACCTTTTATATGAAATTAAAAAATTCCGGAAAACTTTGGTTCTTAAATTAAAAACTAAAATATTTCCTAATGTAGATATTTTACATACTAAATCCGGTAAAAGGTAAAATTAAATCAGGTGCGTGTTGAAACGTTTAGTCTTTCTCAATTAATAGTAAGAAAAAGCTACATAGAATCACAGATGTAGCAGCTGTAAAACCTTATACTTCACTCACTATTTTCAACTGAAGACAGTACTTCTTCCAACAGGATGTCTCTCTGCGCGTAGCATTTGCCAAACGTTTTGCAAAGCCGAACATTTGCCAAACCACCGTATTGTGTTAGAAGGTAAGTAACTATCGGAGCGAATGCCATCCCACACGTGTATTCGCCAAATACAAACATCGTCTGCGATCCATTTAAAACGCCTATGAATTCGAATGCTACTGTTTTGTTCTCGCCACGCTTGCTCTCAACACACAGGCAAGTTCGCTGCTTGCTAAGATTTGTGAGTCGAAAAGAGTAGGATATATGTTACTAGGTATGTAGTTATCTCAGTGAATTGGCTGAGACGGTCGCGTTTGTTTTCCTACGGCGGGTTATATGAGTTCTGCACAATAATTTATTCGCAAGTTATACTTTATTTCGAGATGTCAGACAAAAAGAAAAAGTGTTTACAATATTCTATTGACTATTTAAAATTCGGTTTTGTTCCATCTTCTACAAATCGTTCCATCTTTTAATGGAAGACGAAACCATACAAATCGATGAATATTGTTATAAATGTTATCAATAAATAAAGTCCCATCCTTTGAATGATAGATTACTCCGTCAACTGTGCTGTGCAAAGATAATGATGAAGAATTCGAACGACTTATCTTACATACAGAAGTAAGATGGTTGTCGAAAGGAAATTGTTTGAAAAGATTTTATGCATTAATTGACACAATTGTAGAGTTTTTGGATGAACACAATTAAAACATATACACGGAATTAAAATTACTTCGAACTGATGTGGTCTATCTTTCAGATATATTCGGAAAGATGAATGAAAATCTTTTGAAGCTACAAGGAAACAATATCAACCGTATCAAAGCCAAATGAGTAGTATTAAGTTTTATCCACAAACTCAAATTATATAAAAATGATCTTTGTCGATGAGAACTTCATCTGTTTCCTTCTTTGCAACCAGTGAGAGAAGATAATATGCTTAAGAATTTTGATTTGGAAACATACTGCAGCCACATTGACGCCCTTATTGAAGATATGAGAAATCGATTCAAGGACTTGCATGAACTTTCAATACCAGATTGAATAATTAATCCATTTGTATCAGATATAGAAAGTCAGTCAAAAATTTAAAGAAAAATTACAAAATTACTGAAGCTAAAATAGTGTTCAAGCAATGCGATTTTGATGTTTTGGCTTCGTTTTCGCCATTAATACCCTCTTCTATGGAAAGAGGTAAAATTACCCAATATTTCATTTCCCTCATCGTATTTAGTAGAAAAAGGATTCAGCGCAGTAACTCATTTTTTGAAAAAAAAACCCGAAATTGTTTAAAAATAAGCCAAAGAGGATATTTGAGACTGTATTTGAGACTTGAACCTAACATTACGAAAATAGCGCAATCACATGAGGCCCAAGGATCTCATTAATTTTCTTTATTTTGTAATAAAATTTCCATTATCTATTGAATTATTCACTTTTTTTATTATAAACTAATATAATGTTGTACATATGTATCGTTAGTATGACATAAATGCCAATAAACACTTAATATTTATAAAAATACTCATGTGTTTTATTTGTACATTGTGCACTAGAATTTTTTGTGGCTCATTCAATGGCGGGGGGGGGGGGGCTGGCTAATTTTGTTGTGGTACTGGGGTCGATTCTTTTAATATGGTTAAGTCTTGTAACTTTTTCACATAATTTGAATGATCAAGCAAGTTTCCAGCAGCTGATTTTTTCAAACAATTACCCTTAACATCTCCTCAACATCGTCCCTAGTGTATACACCGTATGCGTTCCATGATCTGCTGTCTCCCGTAGTTTGTGCCATTTCTAATAATATTTTCAATTCGTGAAATGAGTTTGCCTTTTCTTGGATATAATTTTAATATTTGAGGTAAAATCCGACACCCTAATCTTTGTTTTCATAATTATTTCGTGATCTTTTGGTACTTTGATGACTTTTCATTTTATTACTAACATATGGCTTTTGCTAACTTCACAAAATTAATATGTAACGAATTTCAGTGTTACTTTTAAGACCACGAGTTGTAGTACACTCAATTATTAAGGTAAAATATATTTCCAAGTTTTAATGGCTTTCAATGTTTTAGTAATCTTTTAATGTTTATTGATTTTGCCATGTAATCTATTGTTGCTTGAAAATGGCAAGAACGGCCGAAAATGCATTGATATTAAGTATTTTCTCTAGTATCACGACCTAATTTAAATTTTATTTAAGCCTGAAGATGTTTATGTTATAAGCGAAACCGGTAGCAATAAATTAATTAAAAATAGGGAAGTACATTTATTATAACATTTATTAAAACACCCTCATTATGGATCAACCAAGGTCAATAACTTAATATAAAAAAAACGAAAATTAAAGAATTTCATTTACAGTTCAAGTTCAAAACTATAAGATGTTTAAGTAAATAAACTACATAAATTATTAGATGAACAAATTGTGTATATAAAGGTTCTACATTCGTGTACTATTTACGCTAACCTAACCATTTGTTCTAGAAAGTAGAAATGATCTCGCCCCGTCCATGACCAACTAAGTTAGAGAAATATAGCAGTCACAACTAATGTCACAGAGACTAAAGTAGCGACATTACAACACACGGTACCTAAAGAAACTATTACTTTTTAATCTTATGGAGTTTATAGATGGCACCAGAATCTCTCTATAACCATAGTTCTTGAGCCCACCACTAACTATTTAAGTAATGTAACTTCTAGGACCATATGTTTCTAATTCATCAGTGATATCTCTAATACATTTACCAATGGTGGATCATATTCACCTTCCCGATATACATCGTATCATAGTTCAATAGTTGATCTCCAAGCTGCTCCATGTACGAATAGAGTTTAAGTCGAGCCTCAGTAGTCACATATGAAGCAACGCAAACATTAACAGTGGGATGAACTTCCAAAAGTTTCCTCTGTAAATTAGTAGTTGGCTACTAGTGTTGTGTCAATAATAGGAATAATACTATTAGGGTTTAATACTAAATCGCTGAAATTATCCATTTTCTTTCTATGCTTACCAAGCTGCTAAGAGCTGCACCAAGTAATTTTTCAATTTTTTATGCAGAAGCTCTTGGCATTCTGAAATGTGTTGAACTCATAATATTATTGAAACTTGATCGTGTGGTTATTTTCTCTGATTTAGAGAGTGGTTCGAGGAGGCTTAATCGTTTTGGTCTTATTTATAATGACTGTAGAATTTTGAATTCCATCCGGGATAAAATAGGGCTGCGGAGGGTTCCATCCGGGCTGCGGAGGATGGTTTGTGCATCAAACTTTGTTGGATTCCGGCTCATTAATCGATTCCAGGTAATGAAAAAGCAGATATCAGAGACTCAGACCATATCTGTCCTAACCGAGATATTCAAGAAATGTTTGTTATTGGGGCACTTCCCAATAGATTGGAAAACTGGCCAAACGGTCATCATTCCTAAACCTCGCAAAGACCCTAGACATGTTTCATCATATCGACCAATCACACTCCTTAATATCTTAGGAAAAACTTTTGAAAGAATATTCACATCTCGCCCAGTGTTTCTAGATATCTCCGATGCTTTTGACTCTGTCTGGCATGCCGGACTAGTTCGTAGACTCCATGAACTTCATATCCTTCATCTTAGTACACTGAGGATGGTCCAGTCATATCTATCCGACCATACCACCCAAATTAAAATTGGAGACACTCTTTCCAGATCCATACAAATTCAAGCTGGCGTAACAAGGGTCTGTCCTTGCCCCTCTATTGTACATCACGTACTGCCATGATCTCTAACCCCCACCACTCCAGATACCCATAGTGCCTTGTATGCAGATGACACAGCTTGCTGGTCATGCTCACTAAAAGCGGAAACTGCAAACCGTCATCTACAGTTATCTTTAGACAACTTTTCAAAATGGGAGCAAAAATGGCGCATCACTCCTAATCCAAGCAAAACTCAAGCCATCTTCATTCAGCATCATAACCATGTCAAAAAGAAACATTAAAACCGCGCCCGCATCAAACTCCTACTCTGGAATGAACCCATTTCGTTAAAAGATGAAATCTGTTATCTAGGTGTCTGGTTTAATAGAACATTTAACTGGAATTCCGACTTAAACTACACCCTTTCCAGGGTACGCATACGCGTGAACCAGATCTCCACACTCAGAGGACGTTTTAGAGGCTGTCATACAAAAACTCTACATCACACTTACAAAACCTAGATTAGGCCACTGATAGACTATAGAGCTCTTCTATATTCTACTCTTTCTAACGCTCAAGCACACCAAACTACCTGCGAACGAAGAATACTTCGAAAAATTCCCAGGTTACACTCCCAATTTCCGAGTGCCCTACTATATCAACACTGCTCTGCTGAGCCTATCACAGATCGTCTAAAATCCCTATAGTCTAAATATCTGACTCGACGTGACGCAGAAAACAACCCAGTAGCCTACCAAAATCTTCGTTTTGATCGGAAATCCAGACACCACCGTAGCAAGCTGCCTCGCAGCCAGCTCGAATAATCCAAACCATCCAAACCAAAACAATCACTCTTCCTCAACAACCTTCATTTCTATTTCAGGTCAACTAACACCGACTTGCGCAGCCAAGCAAGGACATATATATACAAGACCAGCAGCAAATCACCTCACCCCACTAAACCAAACTTCCTTATCAGTTGACAATACTATGGCCAAGGTATTGCAGGTGGGTACCTTGACTGTAAAGCGAATTCTATAGCGTATATCTTATCTGCAAGCTATCAGCTTACCATAATTCTAAAAGCATTCCATTAATTATCTGTTCCAGGCTGTAGAGGATGATAAATCCTAAAGCCTCCTTCAAACAAACTCTCCAATCTCCCAACAATATACAATCCCAACAGGGAGTGGAGTTTTAGTGGGTAAAAATCCCACACTATCGGATGCATCGGGCATCCTTCGCCGTTTGAAGGTTTCTCCACATCCTACGTAAAACAAAAAAAAAAAGGAACCAAGCTACAGTCGAGTAAAAAATCCAATATTATAGTTTATTAAAACACTTAAAGAATTAGATATGAAAAACAAAACCACTCATTTGTATATTATATTTAATTAGTCAATATCTAATATTATATATATTTCATGAGTATTATTTAAACTTTAAAGTAAACCTTCATATATAAACTTAATTATATAATTATATTATTTTTAATAGATATCAATTAAAATTGCATTGGAGTGGGCTAACCTTTACATTTTCAGATTAGCAAAATATGGTTTCCAAATCTTACAAGTGAATGAACTAATTCATTTAAGGTTATTAAAAGCCTAAAAACAATATTTTTACATATAAAAATTATTTAATAGATATAATTAAATGTAGATATAATTATTATTTATTAATTTAACTGTTTATTTATTTAGAAGTACTTGCAATTCCTAGTTGAAAACATGCTATAGTAAACATCTGGATAAAATGACACAGCAAGCACATGCTTAAACCGACATAGTATGTCATTTTACTCATATACATTTTAAGAGAGATAAATCTATATACGAATACCTATATTTTGTTTCAGAATGGTGGGACATTCTAAAAGGACAAGCACATGTCAATCATGGGATTCATCACAAATGCAAAAATCCATTAAAGCAGTACGAGATAGGGAAATGGGATGAATAAAAGCATCAAGAATGTTTAATGTTCCCCAGGCTCCGATCGATAAAAACAAGCAAGTGAAGCGCACTGATATGGGCCTTAGTCAGTATGAGCCTACATTTTCAGCAGAACTTGAAAGGGGCCTAGTGGAATATATAAAATTACTGGAGTCAAGCTTGTTTGGCTAATCTAGTAAAGACGTTTGTTCCTTGGCTTACCAGTTAGCGGAACGGAATGGAATAACACATCGCTTTAATACAACTAAGTTGGTTGGTTGGAATTGGTTGCGCGGATTTAGACTAGACTTGAAAACATATCTCTCAGGGAAGCTGAAGCGACGTCCATTACCAGAGCGCAATCATTCAACAAACCACAAGTTGCAAGTTTTTCCAGACACTGAAGGAAACTATTCAGAATAATTAATCTCACACGTATATGAAATGGATATGAAACCTTATCCTTATCCACAGTTCAAAAACCCAGAAAAATACTTGCTACGAAGGATTGAAAGAAAGGCCGGCTGATTTCTAACGCAGAAAGAGCGCAACACATAACGATTGTTGCTTGCATGAGCTCAACAGGTATTATATCCCATCTACACTAATAAGAAAAAATTGGAAAGAGGAGTTGACCGATGAAGCACCGTTGGGAACATTTAGCATAGCACAAGGGACCGGGTAGATAACTGGCGAGGTGTTTCTGCAATCGATGCACAATTTCAAAGAATATGCAAATCCGTCTCAAGACTATAAAGTTATTCTTCTATTCGATGGTCATGCAAACCACAAAAAGTTGAGGTATTGACGTTTACTAAACCTCATGCTTTCTCCCCCACTGTACGTGCTTTTTCGGTCCAAATGAAAACATACTAAGATCACGAAATTATAAAGTGATTGAAGTTGAAGTGGTCACCCGGGGCGGACCGTTTCTCCATACCAACTTGATGGATTATTCACCGCAGCTTATGGTAAAGCAGTAATAAATCACAATGCTGTAAGTGCAATTGTAAAGACCGGAATTTGGCTGCTAAACCCTGGCCTCTTTCCAGACTACTTATTTAACCCTGCAGCACTGACAAATATATCAGAAAGGGAACTAACTCAAAATGCAATTGATCCAGAAGAAAATCATAACTTTCAAAATGAACTAAGGATACTTTTTTAACACTTTTGTCATTCGTCCTCACAAAATTTCTGCTGTTCCATCTACTTCAAGTGTCCAGCAAACGTCTAAAAGAAAGAAAGCCGGGGAACTACAGTTCTTACTAGCACACTGATTCTGGATGAGTTGAAAGCAAAAGAAGTTAAGAAGTTGTGTAATACTAATGAATCCTATCATGTACACATGACATGTAATCATAAAGGCAGCAATAAATTAGGTTTTCACCCGTATGCGTATGCCTGGGTACCTTCAACGCATTCTTCGTTGCAAATTTCAAAGACAGAAGTAATTTATTGAAATCGCTTTTCGCCCGAATGAGTACGCATGTGTCTCTTCAAATGAGTCTTCCTTGCGCACTTATAGTCACACGTAGTACACTGAAATGGTTTTTCACCCGTATGCGTACGTATGTGTTCTCTCAAAACCTGTTTGGTTCTGCTTTTATAACAACAATCAAAACACTGAAATGGTTTTTCATCCGCATGGCTACGTTCGTGTTCTGTTAAGCGAATCTTTCGTGCACATTTGTAATCACAAATAGAACACTGAAATGGTTTTTCACCTGTGTGCGTGTGTAGATGATACGTGAAGTCAGTTTTCCGCGGACATTTATAGTCACAAAGAGAACACTTAAACATATTTTCACCCGTATGCATACGCGTGTGTTCTATCAATCTAAGCTTGGTTGTGCTTTTGTAGTTACAAACGAAACACTGAAATGGTTTTTCACCAGTGTGCGTTCGTATATGATTCACAAAGTTATATTTCTGTGCGCATTTATAGTTACAAATAGAACATTTAAACAGTTTTTCACCCGTATGTATACGAGTGTGCAATACTAATGTTCTCTTGCTTGCACACTTGTAGTCACAATCAAAACACTGAAATGGTTTTTCACCAGTATGCTTACGTTCGTGATTGGTTAAGGAAATCTGTAATGTACATTTGTAATCACAAATAGAACACTTTAGTAAAGTACCTGAATGCGTACGTATGTGATGTAATAAATTCCGTTTGGTTCTACTTTTGTAACCACAATCATAACACTGAAATGGTTTTTCACCAGTATGAGTACGTATGTGTTCTATCAATCTTTGTTTGGTTGCACTTTTATAGTTACACTCAAAACATTGAAATGGTTTTTCACCCGCGTGCATTCGTCTATGTCGATCAAAGTTATATTTCGCAGTAGATTTAAAGTCACAAACCGAACATTTAAATATTTTTTCACCCGTATGTATACGGATGTGAAGTACTAATGCACGCTTGCTTACAGACTTGAAGTCACAATCAGAACATTGAAATGGTTTTTCGCACGTATGCCTACGTTCGTGTTCTGTTAAGTAAATCTTTCGTGTACATTTGTAATCACATATAGAACACTTTAATGTACCTGTATGGGTACATATGTGATCTATCAAATTCTGTTTGGTTCTGCACTTGTAACCGCAATCATAACATTCAAAGGGTTTTTCAACTGTATGTAAACGTTCATGTATTAGCAACCTACTCAACTGATAACATTTATAGTCGCAATGAGAACTTTTTACTTGTATGTGGATCTGTACTTACTTTCAACGCATTCTTGCTGCATTCGGAATACGCAATTTCTTTGGTAGTCGATTTGTAATATAAATTATCAATCTGGTTGTACTGGTGTGTTTTTAATACTCGATTCTCAGTAGTCGTAAAATCAAAATAAGTACACCGATAATGGTCGTCAATTTTCAACGAAAGGTTATAACATTCTGGCTTAATAGAAGTACAGATATTTATAGAATCATCTATTTCGTTTTTAAGCTCCTCTTTGATCCAATCATACTTTAACACGTTATTTTCGGTAATATCCAGTTTAGAGTGAATGTTTTGTTTCCTTGCATCATCATGCCCCTCTGAAACAACAAATTCTTGGCTTGGAATGATGTCAGCGAGTTGCGCATTTTCAAGTTTAGGCTGCACGGAATAAAAATCCATCTGTTTGCATAAACTTCTTTTTCGAATGCTTTACACTTTAATTATCTTTAAATAAATCGACTAAGTAGGATTATAGATCACTTTATTATATTTTCTTAACGTTGGAATGATCGTACTATATGTGATGTCTTCACCGGCGGTGTATAAAACCTTTGTTTATTTGTCCTACTCTCATCATTTCGAGCAAAAGAGTAAACTTTTTATGTTTATTTTTATTCCTTTGTTTGGAATAGAGTTTATTTCTAGAACATGTTCTAAACTCTATATAGAATAATCTGGCTAGTATAAATATACACTTCTATTTGCCTTTTCTATTAAGCCAATATCTATTAATGCTATATTATGTTATGGTACAAAAATTATATCTGGTATCGTCTGAAATATATAAGTTAACGTCTTATCCTAATCACCAGAAATAATAGTAAATATCAAGTCATACTGTATTCCGCTTAAAGCGTTCATTTTATACCTCCCTCAGAAAAGAAGATATGACAAGCTTTACCCTGATGCGTTTATTTGTTTTGTGTGTTGGAACCAGTTCCAAGTGTAATTTCTGACATCATACGAAATTACTCTTGATTGAGAGAAATACAAATAAGCGGACAATTCGTAATATACCATATTCTAAATATTCAATAGAGGTGTAGCGTGTAGATGATTGTGAGTGACGTGAGAAGTTTAAAATAAATTTACGTCATATAAATCCTAATAAACAAATAATCGAAGTGATTCAGGTATTCAACAGTTTTAGATGAAATCAACTCAAAATAGATGAATATAAACAGAAAAAAAAAACAGATCTGTTTGGTAAAAATAAAAACAAACATAACCTAAAATCCAAGGGAGCTAGCCCACGAACTGTCTAAAAGCGGGTTGTCACTTTCTCATGAAATGTTTGGAAGGTAAGACTTATCATTTAAGTGTCAAATCAAATTACGGCGATTCTTCAATTACTTTTGTCAAAATGTCTCAAGAACAATATGTAAAACTTGCTTGCAAAAAATGTAAAAGAAATGTAAAAATAGAATTATGTGTGATCTTTGTCAATATTGGATTCATAAAACATGCATAACACTTGAAGAAGAAACAATTGAAAATCAATGGTAAAATACAGATAAATTTTTTTTGTGACGACTGTGAACCAAAATTCAATATGATACTAAATGATGAAATTATAAGAAACCAAATAATTAATATAATGAAAGAGTCCTTGAAATCTATAAAAGAAAATCTAAATAATATCACAATAAATATGCTTAAAATTGAAAATAAGCTAAGTGACAGCCAAAGGAGCATCACAGTAGTAACGATGGTAACAAAAATATCGCAAATGTTATTAATGATATTAGAACAAGAATAACATCTTCGGAAAACATCACTGAAGGCTAAGGCATCACCAATCAAAATGCTGTAATAATGACAAACACAAAAAGCAAGAAAATAAAGGTATTAATTATAAAGAACACAAAAACACATATTCTAAAGATTATATAAGCGATGATACTATTGTAGTAAATGAAACCCAAATTGGGAAAAATTCATACAGCTACAAAATTAAAGAGAAAGAGAAAAAGATATTGAACAAGATACAATAATGCAAGTACTATATGAAACCACAAATATGCAAGAGCTCGATTGTGGACTATGCGTTGAGAATAAAACAAAGAATGGAGGAATAATTATAAAATGTCGACAAAACGGTAAAGACAACAGCCATGTAAAAACAACCATAGAAAAAATTATAGGAGAAAATTATTCAGTTGTGCCCACGAAGAAAAGAAATCCACAAATTACAATATTTAGCCAATGTAAAAGACAATGAGGACCAAATAAAAAGATTATAATTAAAAACCTAATAAAACTAATACTAATAAGAAAAAAACCTAATAAAAAATTATTGAAAAAAAACATACCAGAGAGATTACTTCACCCTAATCATAGAAGATATTCAGTGAGATTATCTCTATGCGGAGTATAACCTCGTAATTACTGAATGGATTACCGAGAATGAGACACTTATCACAATAGTAAAAAATAATGAAAACAAAAATAACTGACTATGAAGGTGTAAGAAAAAATCGAAGAATTCAATGTTAAACAGGCGGAAAACTGGAATAACTTTCTAGAAATAATACAAGCAGCAATAGAAAAAACACAAAAATACAAATCATAAAAAGGCGGTAAGGAGTCCATTGAATAAACAAAGAAACGATAAAATTATGGAACTGCTTCAGAAAGACTTTAAAACAAAAAAATCGTGGCATGATCGCCACACCATCTTTCATACGCTGGAAGCCCTACGTTTTGTTATATCTGACATAAACAAAAGTTGAACCTTTTCATTTTGAGTGTCACCTTATAACTCGTAAATTCAATTTGCACAATACTCATTTAGGGTAAATTAAATAAAACTTGCGTGACCCATTAATACCTCGGTTCCCGTACTTGCCTACGGCGCGGACCAAATCAAATCAGTGCAAATCAGATAAAATGAGATCAAATCAGTTCATGTGCTGATTAAACAACTGATAAGAGTATAGTAGGGAAATCGGATAGCGATTTGAACCAATTCCCGATTTGATTATAATACTCTTATCAGTTTAATCAGCGCATGAACTAATTTTATCTGTTTTAAACTGACTTGATCTCAAAAACTTATTTTTGTGCTTTGAATTGATTTGATCTGTTTTAATCTGATTTGATCTGATTTTTTCTGATTTGAATTATTTTGAACTGCTTTGATCAGACTTGAACTGATTTAATCTGATTTGACCTTATCTTATCCGTTTTCATCTGTTTTGAACTGATTTATTCTTATTTCAACTGATTTGATCTGATTTAAATTGGTTTGATCTGATTTGTACTGTTTTGTGCTGATTTAATTTGTTTTGATCTGACTTGAACTGTTTTGGTTTGATTTGAACTGTTTTGGAACTGGTTTAATCTGATTTGATCTGATTTGAACTGACTTGATCTGGTTTGATCCGATTTGATCTGATTTCGTCTTATGTAATCTGATTTGATCTGATTTGATCTGATTTGATCTGATTTGATCTGATTTGATCTGATTTGAACTGACTTGATCTGGTTTGATCCGATTTGATCTGATTTCGTCTTATGTAATCTGATTTGAACTGACTTGATCTGATTTGATCTGATTTGATCTGATTTAAACTGATTTGATCTGATTTGAACTGCATTCATCTGATTTGCCGGTTTTCTTCCCAAGTAGCGGAAATAGTAGACAAATGTGGAACTTTTATGTACAGCATTTATTCATCTAATGATCTCTGTAGTTTATTTAACTATACATCATACAGTCTTGTAGAGTGTGCGGAATGAGACTTCGAGTGTACGGAATGAGACTTCACAACTGGGCACAAGAAATATCTTCTCTATCACAAACAAACTCATTCAGAAGAGAAACCTTTCGGGTGTTCGGGTGTACGGTTTCAAAACTGTACAAAAGAGAATTCTTCTATGACACAAACGAACTCATTCAGAAGAGAAACGATTTACGCGTACGGAATGTGACTTCAAAACAGCACGAAAAGGAAATCTTCTACCTCATAAACGAACTCATTCAGAAGAGAAGCCTTTCAAGTGTACGAAATGTGACTTCAAAACTGGACAAAAATTAAATCTTCTACGTCACAAACGAACTCTTGGGAAGAGAAACTTTTTGAGAGTACGGATTGTGATTTCATAACTGTACACATAGAATATCTTATATATCACAAACGAATCCATTCAGAAGAGATACATTTCGAGTGTACGGAATGCGACTTCAAAACTAAACAAAGCGGAAGTTTTCTAACTCACAAACAAACTCATTCAGAAGAGAAACCTTCCAAGTGTCTGGAATGTGGTTTCAAAACTTCACAACTACAATATCTTCTATGTCACAAACGAACTCATACAAAAAAGAAACCTTTCGAGAAAACGGAATGTAACTTCAAAACTGCACAAAAAGCAAGTTTTCTAAATCACAAACAAACTCATAACGGAGAGAAACATTACGAGTGTATAGCATGTAATTTGAATACTGGAATAAGAGCTAAGTGGTTGATTCACAAAAGAATTCACATTGAAGAGAAAGCTGCCGGTTTTACAGAATATAATAATTTGGAAACTACAAGACAATACGATGTAATTTTACAAAACCAATATAAAATAAAGATGATTCAGGTGATATATTGGAACTTGAGAATTGCACTGAAGAGATTAAACTGGAAATATCCGAAAATCGTTAATAGACAATCAATTGGTGAATATGAATGATATAAAAATGGAACCCATGTAGGTAAACATATTGAAATTTCTTAATTCATATTCTTTTATAACAGACTTTTGTGATTCATTTGCAATGAAAATATGTTTGTTCTTGTTTCTGTTTTATTTATTTTTTACACTGCCCATTTTGTTGATAGCATCAAACCTGATGAAATTATTATTGTTAGAATATACTTTGTCCAGTGCCGTTTTTAAAGTAAGTGCAGTCGCACTTATTATTATTTAGTTGAGCTGTGCAAAATGCACCCGACCGAACCGAAGTCGGAATCGTGGACGTGATCGTCATCCCATCTTTCATGTACTAAATGTGAACGTTTTATTATATATTGCATTAAATTGAAGTTAATATATTTACTTTCGACTATGGCACCTTATAACTGGTCCAATATTAATTTAATAGGTCAATAACTTGTAACGAGGATGCCAAAATATGTAAGGTAATGGGGAACTTTTGCAACTTGTTACAGAATGCCGCAAACAACTATCTTAATAATTAGAGAATCGAACGTTGTTCGGAAATAGGTTGCTCGGACGCCAGGTCAGTTTAAAGTGAGACCTCACTTTGGAACTGGTTCCTTCAGTTCCTGAGGGCTCAAGTAAACTCAGTTGGTAAGTAACCAGGTGTTCTCGCTCTTGCGGGGATGCTGTACAAAACTTATTCACAAATAAGTGAAACAACATTAAAGGTTTAACAAAACAGTATATTGTTCTTCACATATAAACAAATAAAAGGAAATATTAATTTACAAATAAAAATATCATCAATCAACACATAACCTTTAAATGATTTTAGCCTTTATGGCGGTTATCATAATATACAGTAAACGCAACGTAAGTCTGTGCAAACGCAATAATAGTACTAATTGAAAAGCGGTGCAAATGAATCTAGCTGTACTTGTTTATTACTACCAAACATGCGGTGATAAAATAATCAAAATGGCGAAGATCTGAGAAGCATGTAACCAGGCAGTCAATCATACAACTGGTAAATCATACACAAATAGGGGAGGGCGGATAAATCTCAATACACAATTACGGGTGACAGGTAGGGTAGGAACACTCTGAATTTGCTACTAACGGCGGATTATAAATCATGCACAAATACGGGCGGGCGGATAAATCTTAATGCTCGATATGGAGAATTTGACAGGACAGGTATCCTCGGAGGTCGTTACTAGTTGCAATAACACTCTCATGAACTTAAGTGTTAATGTCACATGAGTCACCAATAATAACCAAAATTAGCGTTGGTCTAGCTAACAAAGAATCACTATCGGTTACACTAACACCACTGTGCACATAGGTGCCACTTCACCGAAGTATCAATAACTAACCGCTGTGAACATAGGTTAGCGTTTGACACACGTTAGTGCAGGTAACGAAAATGCAAGTCACTATGGATTTCAGCAACATCACTGTGTACATAGGTGTCACTACCACCGAAGTATCAACAACTAACCCTAGTGAAGTGTACATAAGTGAGTAATATGTGCAATAAGTGAAAAGCAAATAGGTTAACGGTATTTTAAAAAGATATAAAAATCATTCAAAATACATGCAATCAATAGTAATGAACGGTATATATAATTATATAGCAATAAACGGTGTAAGAATTTTTATAAGAATTACTCTTAACAAACGTATAAGCCGGTGACTGTGGATTTGGTGTGCTGGCTATGGCTCGGCTGACTAGTCGCTCTACTTCTGGGTACTGCTGGATGGTCTAGTAGTGTTAATGCATATACGCTTTCATGCGTACGCTATTCACATCGCACAGTTACGCTTATTCACGGACGAGTATCCTCTCTCTGTCTGTTACATATCCCGTATAGGGGACCACTTTTACTCCTTCCTTAATTCAGACAATACGATATGATAATCTTTTGTTTACGTTTCAAAACGGAATAAATAATATTAATTATTTATTTTAAGATGGTTTTAAATACAATTTTAATTACTACCTGGGATTACTATTCTTATTTTAAATACGGCTATAAAAACTATCCCATCATAATTACTTATTTATGTACGCGGAAAAATACATTTTCTTTGAATAAATGAACAGGCAGACAGATTTTATATCCCTCTGATGCATACATTCCACATAGGGTTGCCAAATTAGATTTATTCATTTTATTTAATCAGGTAGTTTAAGAGATTTTATGTTTCTAGTAGCAGCACACTGTTACAAGCTGTTTAGGATAACAACCCATTAGCCTAAAAACATGTAGTTGTAACCATACGGTGAAGGGTATTGTGCATGCTGTAGATTTAATATTTTGTCGTCTTTAGTAATCTTTTTGTTTGACAACCCTCAAATAGTAAACTTACGTATATTCAAATTTTTATTGAAATGTCATTTTTAAAGCTCTTTCGCTTTTATTTGAAACATGTTGTCTCTAAAGTTGCAATGCTACGTAGGTACAAGGTTTTAAGAAACTTCCTGTATTTAAAGTCCCTCTAATATTTAAGCGATTAAGTGAATTTTAAAACACCCACCGTTAAAGTTTGGAGTAATTTGGTCTTGAAAAAGATGCACTATTGAATATGTCAATTTTAAATTTGAGGAACATATATAAGACTAAATTTGCCGAGACCACAATTTTGTAAATGCCAGCAATTGAATCTGTTGATCCAAGTTGAGTATAAAAAGTATTTTGTTTTAGTAACATCTGTATATTTTACGTATTTTGATAATCCTCATTTTCTTTAACATTATAACTAACATTAAAAGTTCAACTTAAATGGTTTCAAACATAAGAATCCTAATACCTTAGGAATTCCTTATTCGTTACCGTGACAACTGTAATTATACATATAAGAATAAATAGCAAGAAATACGGAATACCAAACTTTAGATTTGTATAAAGCAAAGGTTGGTATATTTAGTGAGTTGTTAGACACCATTTTATGACAATATTAAAATAAAACAATGTGAGAGCTGCTTCATGTTTGAGCACAAATCCGTAGAGTGCAAATAAAGCAACTTGTTTGCATTGTGCAGGCACACAAACCAAGAGTCTAATAAAACAGAAGTAAGTGGTGAACCAATATGCGTAAATTGTATCTATTCGAATACAAGATATAACTAAAACAGAAACACAAGCATAATGCTCTAGACCAGGGGTGTTCTACACGTGGCCCGCGGGCCGCTTGCGGCCTAAAATACTTTCCTCTTGGGCCCAAAGTAAAATTAAAATAATATAATTTTTCACATAAAAATCCGAAGATTTTACAAAATATATGTATTAGTATATTTACATCACATTTAAATGTTTCATATACTGAATTTGGATGAGCATTTTACATTTGTTTAAATAACATTTA
>WYDF02272669.1:0-17895 GCA_009867245.2 Adranes taylori | reverse complement strand
AAAACCTGATGTCCAATTACCGATGATTTTCATTTGATATTATATACTACTGGACAAGAACATTTTACTTAGTTATAGTTATGTATTGTATTAATTATCCCGACAGCCGGAGAGAATTGCTACGTTCCCCTTGACAGTTTCTCTTTTGCTAGTCACGAAGGGCAATCAAACTTTAGCCAGAAATAAACCTGAGAATATGAGATTGCAGACTAGTCAATCATTAATTAAGTATGGCCGCTTACAAATACATTGAGACTTTTACTTTTCAGCAATTCACTTGACTATTATATTTCAATTTTTATTTACTAGAAAATTTCACCATCAACTGCAGCTGATCTGTTTCTATTAATGCGATTTCCCCTACATCTTCTAACCCACATTCCCCTACAACTTCTAACCCACGTTACTCAGAGCTCCCTACCAATTTACCTCCCCTATACTGAGTAAAATTCTATTCCCAATAAGGTGTGATTCTATACACATTTATCGTATTCCAAATTAAAGTGACGTAAAGTACTCAGTAGGTAACGTTTGCTCTACTACATGCGTACCAGACTTTTACCAATCCCCACCCACCAATTAGTAGCGTGAAGATGTAATATTCGCTTCAACAGAAAGCAATAGCCGAAATACAAATATGTGTGATTTAATATGCACTACAGGAATTTTAGATGCAATGCTTTAATAAATGTTCTATTCCATAACGTTTATTTACCGTAACGTAATATTTTGTCTTATACAGCCAAGCAAATTGAGAGAACATAAAGCTAATAGATCATTAAAGCAATTAAGATAAACGACGAACTTCTTTGAAAACATCAAGCTATATTTGAATTATATACAATCTCATTAAAATAAGATGAGTACTTTTTTAGTAACATGAGCAATATAAAATAGCAAAAATATTTAAGTCATATAAAAGCAGAATTGCACATATAGAACACAAAACAATAAAGGAACAATTTTTCTAAAATACAAACAATAAGGATTAGTATAAACAAAGCGGCATATATAAACTAACGGGGGCTATATTAAAGCACACGTCAATAGCCAGCGGCTTTTAGCTTTGAGATATCTAAATGGTTGAAGAGGAAATTTTACTGCAAGCAAAAGTTTTTAAGTCAGGAGAAATCGGTAATAACTTAGATTTACGACCAGAGATTAGGGAGAAAGTTCTTTTATTGTTTTAAAGATGTCAGGGGTTCCAATGTAAGTACATTATTAATTTATTTTAAAGGAATTAGAAACATATTAAAGTTTTATTTAGTTATTTAATCCTCAGTAAATAATTTAATTTTTCTACGTTACTATTTTTCATTTTCAAATAATTTAACATAAACAAACTGCACAAACTCAAACATAGGAGAAACCAACAGAAACTTCAGAATTTGGTACAGGGAACATCAATATATATTCAAACGTCCCGAATTTATATTGGGACGAGGTAGGGATATCGTTTACACTAAGTGAACCATCTGTATAAAAACAACGACATAGCCCAAATAGAAGCATAGAATAAACAATGATAATACTATAAACAGACAACTGAAAGAAATCTAGAAGTCAAAGTATACATCAGCAAACAATTGAATTGTTTGTTGCATCCTCAAATGTGCTGCAAATTTGAATGCATCCTCACTCTACTAACATTACGAACTATATAAAGAACACAGTAAATTGAAACAGCAACAACGGAAGAACATACCAAGCTAATAGAAATTATGAACCGAAATTAATAGACAAAACAATAACAAACAGTCGTAACCAAAAATAAATAAGTGTACGCGTAGCAAAACATGTCATTTGTAAAACAGACACATTAAATACATTTTATTTAGTCTTGTCGAAGTTCTGCCTCAAACTTATCATTAATATAGCCCCCGTGATTAATTGTTTTAATATTGTCCCTTTACGATCGCAATTATAATGACTTTATATTAAACGAAGCGACGTTTGCAACAAAGTTAATTTATTGTACTCGTATTTGCGTCCTCACGAAGCAAGTTTATTAGGTTTTCATGATCTGTTCTGTTTATACAGCTGCTCTTATACGAGAAGATTCAAGGATTTTCAAGATTTAAGAAAGGGGTAAACGCAATATTTAGATTAGGGTTGTGCGATGTATTAGCCATATACTGTTATGCTTTGGTTAGAATTTAGATAAAATATGTAAATAACATAAGTGATAAAGTCATCCTAGACTCATAGAGGTTTAGTGTGGAGAAAAGACTATTCCGGAATCTGTTCTAATATTGTCACGTTATTTTGTGACTAGGGATTGCGTGAACTCCAACTGGATAAATGAATTCTATTATCAATTGAAGCCCATTAAGTCCTTACGGAATGAAACAAACGAGAGTTAAGTTAGGATGTACTCTGAATTTATAAATAATTCAATTTAGGGGTTTTGAATAAACAAACACTATTCAATGAGAAATTAAATAATAAGTATCAGAACCCTTGCTTGAAAAAGCCAAAGATTAAACAATAACTTGGTATGATTTATTTGAAATATAGATATAGAAACTTCTATACACAGAGTTTCCCTTATAGGCCTAGATAAATAAAACAGTTTCCTAGCAACATTTTATTTATAATAGATTCTTCGAGTAATCAATACTAATCGACAGCGCTATAAAAGACAGTGCCGTTTTGGTTAGTTAAATATTCATAAAGATACATACGCCACCAATAAACTTTATTATTAATTAATAAAGAAATATAAAATCTTGCAATGCACATTAATACTTTAGTTAATTGATTGTTAAATTATTTGAAAACGAAAATTAGTAACGTTTCTAATTCCTTTAAAATAAATTAATAATGTACTTACATTGGAACCCCTGACATCTTTACAACATTAAGTCCTTTAAAACAATAAAAGATCTCTCTCTCTCTCTCTCTCTCTAATCACTGGTCGTAAATCTAATTTATTATCGATTTATCCTGACTTAAAAACTTCTGCTTGCAGTAAAATTTCCTCTTCAACCATTCAGATATCTCAAAGCTAAAAGCCGCTGGCTATTCACGTGTGCTTTATATCGTCTGTTTTAGATTTAAAGAAAGTGTATGTATCTATTATCGTTCGTTTGGCAGAAGCATATATATTAAAAAGTTTAAAGAAAGAGAATTTATTTAACATCTTTATTTTGGCGTTACAATAGACGGTTCAAGCGCTTCTGAAAATGTTTTATCAGGATTATACTGAGAAAGATCTAGATATAGAATCTCCTGCCGCCTTAGTAGATTTTTATCAAAAAATTATCAGACCCAAATACAGGAATATATTAGAAGGAGATATAACAAGCAACAATTTTTTATAGCAAAGCAACAGTCATTCCAGGTGCTCAAAAATGCTTGAATCGTGCCTAGACTAAGGGACAAATTCATCAGTGAATTGTGCAGACTGGCTATGATCAAATCAGTTATGCTAATATAGGCACCAGAACACAGGGCCTCTATAAGCAACATAACACCAGGTCTAGTCCACATTGTGTGCACTAAACCTGGTGCACCAATTTCACTGGCCCACAGCCGGCGTTGGAAATAGCTGATAGTTCCATCATAGATGTGACAAGAGAATGAACTAGTCAAACACTCACAGACGCTGGGCAAAATCAGCAGCCAATCAACACAGTAATCGCTTCATGTCAAAAGCTTATTAAAATCGCCGATTTTCTGAAATTCCGCCGCGCACCTCTGAGGGTATATATAAAGAAAACTAGACTAGCCGCTGCAGAAGAAGAGTAGAGGCTTCGGCTGGGGAAAGTTCAACATATCTTATGTGAGTGTAAAGCACCAGTATCCGGAAGGAGAGACCTATTTGAAGCAAAGAAAGTTAACTCTGTAATAGTATAGTAACGCTCCCACCTGGAAATTATAAAACCGGTATAAGATGACAGAGATATATTGAGCAGGTGTGACTAATCAATCATGGAAAGTTGAATAAGCTGACTAGCTGCAGAAGTTTTCTGCAAAAAATTGTTGGTGATAATAGTAATATACTAAGTGTTAATGTTATTTATAGAGCATAACTACAAAGGTGTGAATGCGTTCTAAGTAGTACTATAATACGTCATATCATAAGTCATGAACCTTTCTCTTTTGGTACCACTTATGTGAATAACGCATCAAATGCATATGGATTAACAGGACTTTTTTTATGAAAAAAAGCCTATTTAATTATGTAAGGTGTAACATCTACGGTCTTTAATCTACGAATATTTTAATGAAAGGTGCGATTCCGAATTCGGCGCCAGCAAACCAACTGCAGCTGCAGTCTACAACAGAAACAAATTGCAGTGATGATTGCCGTCTGCGGTCAGACGAATGTTGAGCACAGCTACAAAAGCTTGCTGTCAAACATTTTGAATCATTCCGTGAGACAAGGTTTGATACTATAAATACAGGTTTTTCAGACTTGTTTGATACTATCAATACACTTTTGCGCATTTTGTTGCTAGGCACGAGGAGGATGATGATTTTTATGTATTATATACTAGGAAGAAGGACCTCGCAGGACCTTTATTTAAAACCACACTGCATGCGTAAGTGATTCAGTACTGATTAACCATTTCTTGATGATTTCCAAATTCAACAATTCAACAAATTCACCAATTCAACAATTTCCAAATGCAAACCCCATTCACATGTTGAATGGGGGTTCCAAAGTTAATCTCTTATTCTGCCTTGGCTTTACAAAGCTCATTTTGTATACAAAAAAGAACGTGTTATATTTTCGCGGTTGGAGTCACAACTGGTTCTGTATCAGTTGTGCGGCGTGCAGTCGGATCCTGGAGCAACTGCAGACGCCAATGACGCCATATTGGGAATTAATTTCATATGAAACTCATAGAAGTCACTGGTAATGTCTGCGGTTTGCTATTACGATCTGACATTTGCAGTTTGTCGCATGCAGTCTGCAGTCGTGATCAGAAAAGTGCACTAAGTGATATCGAACGACATATCTTCTGTTCAACATACAAGATTAAATTTTCTATTACACTTACATATGTGTAGTGCTCGCTAATAGTCAAATTGAGAATCCATCATTTAAATCCAAACCACATTTTACAACGTTACTGTCTGCAAGACTTGCAAAGTTACAAGTCTTTCAGGTTTGTGGCATATAATATACGGATTCCTAGTTACGTCGGATAAGTTAAACAACTACAAATCTAATAATTAAATGCAGTCAATATTTAGGATTATATAAACTTGAAAATTGAAACAGTAATTTAACAAAATATTGCTCGGAGAGTCTAAGTTTTTCCCATGAATAAATAGTTTGTATGCCTGAATATAGTCTGATATTGTTAAACTCTTGTTGCAATGTAATCGGTGTTTTTTGAGTTGTAAATAATGAAGTAAATATCGTTCTAGTTGATTATTTCTTCAATATCCTAACATGTTGGAACAAGCTTGATGATCATGGTGGTTGTGGGTTTGCTATTTTGGTTATTGCTCTTTTAACGAGACACCTTCATCGTTCTCAATAAGCAATTGTTCACATAGCTTTCTCAAGATGAGTATCAAGCAGTTCCTCCAGAACAGTATCGATCAATCTTCTATCAAATATCGATCAAGTATCGATCAATCTTCTTGGGGATCTCCTGAGTAAATATTTGTCCACCAGTTTTCTCCGTATCATGATTTTTTGTCTATGCTCAAGTCGAGTGATATATCCGAGAAAGGTGAGGATCCTCTGGTATACGGTGCTAAACATGTTGATTTTGATTTTATTCTGTCATTCACACGGGGGATCCAGGTCTCGGACGCGTACAAGGATACTGTGATTACCAGTGATTTTACCAATTTGAATTTACTGATTATACTGATATTGTTTTATGTTTTAGCGTATTGAAGCCAGGCTCTAGCCATTTATAGACTTAATCTGAGTTGGTTGACGGTTTTTAAGTTAAAGGTTGTATAATGCGCATTTGGAGCGCTTGTGTTTGCAAATTTCTTCTGGGATATTTCCACGGCTTTCCTGATAGGTGGGTTTGGGTCATTACTGTAGGTAGTTACCCAAATACTAATATTTGGGTAATATTTGAGTAATTACCCAAATACTTTCAATTGCCTGAATTGAGTATTTCTTGAATAAGCATTCCTTGAAATAATTTCTGGAATTGTCTTTAGGTCATTACGTACGTAAGGATTCTTCGCGGATAAATCAAGAGATCATTTTTGAAATTATATTTGGGAATATTTTAATTTCTGTAGATGAACTTTACCTGCATAGCTCCAGACCGGTGAACCATATGCAACAATTTGTCTTATCATTGACAAATATATAGCTCATTTCTTTTGCAAGTTGAGTTTGCTTCTTTTACTGAGCAATGGATAAAGTGCGGCTACTGCGTTCTTACACTTTTTGAGAGAGTGGTCTATGTGATTTTTCTATGACATTTTTGAGTCGAGTAAAACTCCCAGGTATATAGAATTTTTGGGCAAGCTTTTCGTCAATCAATAATTTCTCAATATGCTGTTTACGGCGGTTTGGTAAGATTGCCGCCTGTGTTTTGTCAGCGTTGACTTGAATTCTCCACTTATAGAAGGAGCTCTCAAGATTATCTAAAGCTTCTTGTACTATTTTCCGAACAATCTTCAAGGATATTGAGCTAGTTCAAACTGCTGTATCATCCTCATAGAGCGTAAAGTTCGCCATTGGATGGTTTTGGCGAATTAGAAATGTATATTTTAAATAAACTTGGTCTATGTAGAATGTCTTGAAAGACTCCTGATCCAATTTTTCTAATTGAAGATTTGCACACTGCAATTTGAGCCCGGAATGTTCTTCCTTGGACGTAGGAGGCTATCAGCTTAATTAGTTGTCTGTTGCAAATGACATGGATCATTTTGCAGAGGAGTCCATCATACCAAACTTTGGCTACATCAAAGTAAACCAGTCTAGTGAATTACGATTTTTCAACACTGTGGTTCCTACTTTGACGAGACGAAGGATTTGTCCAGTTGTTGAATGTTCTTTCATGAAAACAAACTGTTTACCTTGTATTATGTTATGTATCACTGATTCGTTAGTCGGCTGACTTAGCGAAATTAACTCAAGTATCTTTCCCATCGTGTTTAGAAGGCTTAGAAGGCTTATAGTGTTGCGGGAATTGTGAAGTTTGTCCTTTTGAAAGAAAAATTACCACTGCTCATTTCCATCACTTTGGAAAGTATTGAGCGTCTATTGTACTATTGCCGCGTTCTATTTTATTGGAAAAGGTTGTTCTCTGCCATGCTGTTGGTGAGAGGGAACCTTTGTATGGGTTAGCGCAGCTGTTTTCACTTTCCCTTTAAAGTTATTGTTTTAATGAGTTAGAATATACAAAAATATAATCTCCTTGCCTCCCAATGGATTTTAAAATTGAACACTAGACTATCCCAATGCTAAGATGGACGTCCCATGGCTAAATAACTAATGGTAAATGGCAATCCTTACCAATAGTCGATAATCTTTATAGTTCAGACAGAAAAATGAAATAGTCGTTTAACTGAAATGAAAATTTTCGGTGCATTTTAAGAATGCATACATGCAATTAAATAAAATACTCTTTCATATAGATAAATATCGCTATGAGAAGTAATAAAACAAAAATATTACTCATGTTCAAATATTACGCAACAACAATTCAATAAAAAATAATGACGTTCATACATCACCAAACTCAATCTTAACAAAATTATAGAATTAGTGTACTTACTTTAACGGCAGCTGTACGATCACAAACTTATATTATTTTTATAGGCGACGCACAGTGATCTTATTTGTTCATTTCAGAATTATTTTACTTTACATGGATAAACTTGTTACCAAATAATTTTAATCTACTTTGTTCGAAAAATCTTGCTTAACAGAATTATCTTACTTTGTAATCCAAAATATTGAGTAATAAAATATTGAGTAATGTCTAATGCCTAATTAATTCGCTACACTCCCGTTACTAGAACCGACACTCTGATTTCTTCATGACTATATTTTAATTAATTATTATTTTAATCAGAATTACTTCATAATTATATTTTAGTGAAACTATCCAGCAAGGATTCCTTCGGCCGATGTCACATCTTAGTGTTCCTTCACACGTTTTGTGCGCCGTATTTATTCAACTTGGCCTCCCCACTAATTCGACCGTCTAGATACGGGTCACCTATGTGCATACATCACTCATTGCTTCTAGCCCTCATTAGTGCGCCAGTCTGCACACACAACTAGAAGTAACATCGGTCGATTGACTTTGCTCTGTGCCTAATTCTCTATGTCAAATGATTTATTTAAGACTAAATTAAATAGCATAGGGTATAATTAATAATCAATAATTATTTCTCCACTTTGATCATGAAGCAAATCTATGGGAAGGTTCTTAGTGGTTGTCTTACCGTTTTCTATCTTATTTACACCGCTAAAGATCTTATCGCATCTCTCTTATCGCGCTGACTATCTTGAACTATTTAACATTATTTGTGAGTATCTAATGCTGTGAGTATCTAATATTTTAACATCAAACTAAGAATTGTCATTGTATCACATGACGTTTGTGCCATGTACAGATGTAACATTTGATTTGTTTTTTTTTATGTCTTTGGACAATTCTCCAAAGTGCATTGTTGATTGTGTTGAGATCGGGGAGGGTTTTATCCAATTTTTGATTTTCCAAATTGCGCATTTCAGTTTTTACTTCGAAGGACAGATTCTCGAAGGACAGATTCAGAATCTTGTGTAAATTTTGAGGTAGTCTGTTATTTTCAGTGATCGTTTCAGTTTATAGTGTGGAATTCATTACTGTTTGCATTTGCTGAATTGAGTTTTCTATGCAGTTTTCTGTTTTTGGAGATTTTACTTCTGCTTTATCTAAAAGTATAGTTTTAAACGTATTACAGATGGTTCTAAAGCTGGTATAGTAAGCTACACCATTGCCACGTGTACCTAGTGGAAGCAGCACTAGGTTATGGTCGGAACTTAGTTCTCGAATCGTTGCATTCTTGTAGTTGATTGATATGTCTTCCATCATTGCAATATCTAAGGTGTCTGGTCTATGGTACGATAAAGTGGATTGGTTCTAGAGGATTGGTTCCCCATGTGGATTGGTTCCCCATGCTTCACTGACAGTTTTTTTCGCATCAGTGTAGAGTTTGCGTCCGTTAACTACTTTTCCATGATTGGTGTTTACAGTTTGTGCCGCTTGTTCATATTGTAGATGTGTTACTAAACACTTAGTCTGTAGTTGTTTGAGGACGTTTATATGCGGAGATAATGATTATTTTACTGTTTGAAGTAATTGTTATTGTAATGCTATTGTTCCCATTGGAACTGGTAGTAGACAGCGCAAGTTCACTGTGGTGAATATTACATTGAATAAGAATAGCGGTGCCTCTTGCAGCTGCGGTTATTCTGTCCCATCTGTATTCTGAGTAATTGGGAATGTGCAGGCTATCATTCGGTTTAAGAGGTGTTTCGTTAAGAAGCATTATGTCACATTGTTGATAGTAAGTGATCATTTCTGATAGTAGATCGGAATTCGCAGCCGCCATAATCTGCTGTGTATAGTCCGCCACAGTTGGCACAATTGGCAAGTAGAGTTTTTCGTCTTTTGCACTCATGCATCTAGTGAGCTCGACCGCATTTAAAACATTTAGGCTAAGTTTTACATCAACATTGAGGAGCATTTTCCATTACCGACTATGGTTTATAGATAAAGGAAACAGTCGACTACCACCACGCCTCCAATGTGATGTGTATTAGACCTACTGTACTTTCTTAGGCCGATAATAATAATTTTGATTTTCGCCATATTTACAAGAACCCCATGCTTCACACTGGATTTTAAAATTTCCCAAATAGCTTAGCTCTATACAATCAGTAGGGAATAATCAGTATAATGGATGTTGAATACCTTTATGCTCCTGATTGACACACCTTTCCAATCTTCTAACGCCAGTCTCATACTATATTTGCTGTACAGTTTGTATAACATTGTAACAAAGCATGTTATCCTACATGATACAAGTTTCTGTAAAATTACGTAATTCTTCATAGTAAATAACCTTGCAAGGAAATAAAATGGGAACCATCCAGCAAGGCCAGCGACAATCGCCGAGCGATAGTAATACATTGGGTGAGCGATTCTATATACCATATACTTTTCTGGCTATCATATGTAATTTTGAATAGCTTTTATTCTCCTCTACCTTACCACTATTTCCTTGTTTCTATTCACTAGAGCATATAATACTAACTTGCGTTCACGGGATTAGTGTTAGTTGCTCAGTAGATGTAAGACTTATGTTCATGGGGTGTTATTGTAACTAACAGTGATCTGCTTATTATTCCATTCACTAGTGTGAATAACTCTATCTTATGGGTTATACATAACGAGCATTTAAATTTACCCCCGTCCTCCCGCTGTAATACTAACTGTATGTACATGCTTTCTGCATTGTTATTGTTTTGTTTATATTTTCACCATACATTTGTACTGTTTTATTTGCAACGTTTAGATATTGTTTTCTTTGTAATAGAATCGCTATTTTGTTATTTATTTTGTTAACCGCCATTAATGTGAAATTGATTTAATTGTACATTTGATTACTGACATTTAATTGTGCATATATATTTCTTTCTCTGTTTATATTGTCTAGAAGAGCAGCAGACGTCATTTTCATAAATTGTTAAATGCTGTTTTATTAATTAGCAGTAAAATTCTTTTTCAGCTGCCCACAAGAACAAGCATCACTGGATTACTCGCAAGACTCGAAGCTACCTGTGTACTCAGTAAGCCACTGAGGACTGGCGGAACAAGAAGATCTGGTTTCAGCATGCGTATTACGCTAAAATGACCTGGCGTCCGAGGACTCATATTTCCGGAGGCTGTTATATTCTGTAATAATTACAATATTTGTGACAAATGCGCCATCTGTGATAGTCCCTAAGACTCTCCGTTAGAGTCGCGAGCGAGAGTCTGTCACAACAGTGGAAACCATATGCAACTGGCCAATTGAACATTTTGGGGAAAAATTGTTTTCTACTCTAACTGTAGCGTTAGTTGTGTCATAAATATTTCTGCCCAGTGTTACTATTTGGCGCGGAATGCTCATACTGATCACGAAAAGCCACAATAAATGCCACTGGACACTGTCAAAGGCCTTCTTGAAGTCCACGAAACAGAGGTAAATGCCACATGTATTACTCTCTAGCCTTCTGAATAAGCTGTCATATTTAGGATTTGTATCCATATTCTTTGGCCCTAAACTAAACCTTCTATTCAGATGCAATATGGTCTTGTTTAAATGTCTGGACTCTGTATGTGTGCAACAATTATAATGCTTTTAAAAATAATAGAATAATATTACACAAAAGATGCGCAACCCTTATTTCACTTCGGAAACTCATATAAGATCTTACATAAATCATAATTAATAAACGTAGATAAGATTTATGTTTCAGTATCAATTTACAGACATCCGCACGCTTTTGTGAAATTACACGGTGAGTCAGTCAACTAGATCCTAATTCGTTGAGTAAATCTTCTAAAATACTTAACTCTTTATACACAATAAAGTATTTGAGAGAATTATTTGATATTTTAAATGTCGGTTAACAAATATATTTTTTTCAATTAGGTTACGTTAGGAGATATATTGAGAAATGTGACGGATGTCAAAGATATAAATATAGACACATAAAGAACTTCTTTACGTAACAACCACAGCTAATGCAGCATTAATAAAATATTCTTAGCTTTAACAGGTCCTTTAAAAACAATAGCAAGTATATTCTTTCACTTCAATGTGAAATCTCCAAATTTGTAGAATGCTATGCCATTTCAGACAAAGAAGCTAGGGTAGCTAGGGTTTTCGTTGAAAATTTTCTCTTGCGTTATGGGATTCCATTCAAAACTGCAAGTGACTGGGGTACAGAATTTATAATTACTACGTCTTTAAATGCGGCCCAGGCTTCTTTTTCAGCAACTTCCGTTTCTTTTTCAAAGTTTCCATCTTTGTAAAGTTTTCTAATGTCCGGACCCGTAAAGACACCCGCATTTAGTTTTGCGGTTGGCAAGGCTGGAAATTTGTTACAAATGTACTGGAAACATTTACCATCTTTTGGTAAGGCTTTCACAAATTGCTTCATCAAGTCTAATTTAATATGTACAAGTGGAAGGAGTACTTTCGTCGACTCGATGAGAGATTTTTGGAGCACATTTTTTTCTCTAGTTCTTAGTGACGCTCGTTGTGGCCAATCAATCATTGTGTTTCCAATGATTTTCCCTGTCTCTGCTATCCCACTCCCATAAAAACAAGGAAACTTTGTGAACCCGCCTTGTTGTCCAACGATCATCGATATTAATTTCAGATCACCACACATGATCCAGTTATGATCGCCGTGCTTAATTTTCTTGAGAATAATTTATAAATTGACACAGCGTTCTTGTAAGTGTACATAATGACATATGGGTATTGACGCATACCAGTTTTCGTTGCGAAGCAGGACAACTTTAAGGCTTCGTTTCGACGAATCGATTAAGAGTAGCCAATCAGTGCTTTCGTATGGAAAGTTGAATGTCTTTAACAGACCGCACACATCATTATAGAAGACTAAGCCTCCTTCTTCCGCAAAGTATGGAATAAAATCTTTTGTACCTGAACCTGAACCAGGAAAACGAAACGCCAGCTGCGAGCAAATACTTATTTTTAAGGTGCGAAACCAAGCAATTCTGAAGCTTCTTGGGTCACATGTAAGTCGCGAATGATATCGTTCAGTTTAGTTTGTGTAAATGGTTGTGGAGTAGAATTACCTGGTTCGTAATCCACTTCCTTATGTTCGGTTTCTTCACTTGATTCAATTTCTGAACCATCTACTTCAGGTAAATATTCTGGTTGCATATGCACTGGTACATCTGGACCATGAGGGACAGTACGTAAAGCCGATGGCAGATTTGGATGTTCTTTTATTCTTTACATTGAAACCGTGAACACGGATTGAACAAAAGTAACAATCATCAGAATGATTTTGTGGCTCTCGCCATACCATCGGTACGCAAAATCTGAAACCACTCTCACCCTTTGACCACTGTCTCAGTCCTTCAACACACGTATAGCGAATATAGTCAGGTGTCCAAGTTTGGCTTGATCTCCTACTATTACACCAAAATACGCGCGAGACTTGCCGCACGAACGATGTTATATGTATTTTTTGTCTTGACACAATTAATTCACCACAAATCTAACACAAGGAATCTGCAGACTGTTTACAGCATCTTGACGCCATTTCGAACACTATATGTTTGCTTTTTAGCGCATTCTCGCCGAGGTAAACACATGCCATCGCGGAGGATACGTACCAACGGTTGCGTCAACATTGACAGGCATCTGAGATGTACAACACATTTAATGACGAAAGTGCTGCCATCTGCCCGTTTATGATGTCAAAGATTCGTTTTCATCATAAACTGATAGATGGCAGCATTTCCTATATATTTAAATCTGTCAGTACGTCTTATATTTGCGATTTTTTTTTCTATATATAACATCTTCACAAATTGCAATTTGCAAAAACTTGTTACGTGATGGAAAAAACTGAGGTCATTTTTGGATTCAGCGCACAAACACACATATTAATCCATCATCAAAGCTTGAAAAACATGATACAACCGAAAAAATACAGACCTGTGAATTAATCATTGATCAAGGTGAGCAAAATCAATTAGAGAGAAGTTGGTGAAACTTAAGGGAGGATTGATCAATCTCCACTCGTAGAGCTATTTAAAAGAGCCATGCAATCTGTTACGCGCAGCTTACATAAACAAATTTAGAAGACTAACCTTTAAGAAGCGAAATTTTTGTCTAGATAGTGTTGTGTTATAACATATCGGACGAAGTACTGCACATATACGATGATTAATCAATTGCAAGATACATCGACCAAATTGCTATATTCTGTTGCATAAAATATTTGCACAGCGAGGACTTTTCATTTTAATAATATTTAAGATCACTTAAAACATCAAGTACTCGAAGAATTGATAAGTTTTCTGCGTAAATCTCAAGAGGTAAATTTAAAACTAACTATGTTACCAAATCGTATACAAGTTTTAACTAGAGAGGAGAAACAATTGCTTCTAAACGATTTTCATACACTTAATACAGGGGGGCATGCTGGTATATCTCGTACTGTAAAGACATTTAAGAAATGCTATTTTTGGAATAATTTAGAGGCCAACGTTAGAAGATTTATTGAAGAATGTGACATATGTCAAAGACATAAATACAAACAGATACATAAAGAAACTCTCTAAATTTGTAGAATGCTGTATCATTTGAGACAAAAAAGCTAGTTCTGGGATACAATTGGTTTGGAAAATTTCAGCCTCCTAGTTTAAAAACTGCATTTTTTCTAAAAAATAGCACATTTCCGCCATATTGGATTTATAAAAAAAATCGAAGAAAACGCTTTTAACAAATTATCGTGTGAACTTATCTACTAAGTTTAATCCAAATCGGTCCAATAGGTTAGGAGCAATTCTTGAACATCCGAACACCCGAATACACAGACACCGAAAACTTCACCATACTTTTAAAAAAGAAAAAAGAATTTTTTTGCACTAAATTATTTCTTATGACCCCCTCTTCAGATTACGTTTGAAAGGATTGTAGGGATTGTAGGGAAAACACTTTTTCTTTCAATTTCAATCGTTTTAAAAATAAGTTACACAAAAAAAACCAATCTGTGTATAAATCTCTAGACGAGAGTAAACAACGTATGTTTGTTTTAAGGTGGGATGAAGGTTAATTATGCTTTAGTTATTGATTGCGAAGTATTGGAAGTGCAATCCACTTAGAAGAGCAATCCACATAATGATCGGTAATTCCTTTAAGTATCACTAGACTATAATAGTTGTTTATGAATCTATGGAAGGCTGAAATTCAATGTTTATTAACAACTATACCTGTCACATTTGTTACAGACTTAGCAGCTGCGTAAGTTTGTATCAATAAATTACGGTAATTTTCAAAGAAAAAGTTGAAATGGGTTGCGTTCCAAGACTTGGAATTTATTGTTTCTTTAAAACTCTATTATTTTAAAGTAATATATCAATTAAGAAGAATCATATGAATAATATAAGATATGTTTGAATAATCAGACATTCAAAAGTATCTGGGTCATCCATGTTCTTAGAAATACCCGGTATATTATAAAAGATTAATCTGCAACAGATGATTTAATTATCTCAAAACTTATTCATTTATCTAGATCGTGGCATCAGCTTAGGTAAATTTGATATTTTGACGCTAATGAAAGTCTACAATATTTCATATCAGTTTCCAACCATCAGACATATTACATAGCCCAGAGGCTGTTTTGCCAAAGTTCACCTGATAAATCCTAGTCGATTGAATTTATCGCAAGCGAGGCGAACATTTGTATAAGAGAGAAAAGACAGACATTCATTTTCATTCTAAGGAACGTTGGAGAAACATTAATTTTCTACCAACTACTGAGAAAGTTTGTAACTTTTTAAACTTAATTAATTGGCTCAACAAAAATCGGATAATATAAAAATGTACTGAGGCAATTGCTTGATTTCTTTGCCCATTAAATTATTAAATGCAATTGTTTTACTACTAAATGATTTAAGAGTAGAAAGAATTTTTTATAGGTTAAATAAACTGTTTTGAGATTACAGATATATTCTCACAGATATATAGATTACAAATTACATATATACAAATTACAGAGATTACAGATATCTGTACCTTTTAAATTACAGATATATTGTCAAGTCAATTTTAGCGTAACATAGACGGAAGGGTAGTTTCCTACTAAATTTATCCTACTAAACTCATCCTACTATCTACGGGACAATTAGGAACCGTAACATTCTCATTACTCACTAATATTATCACAACATGAGATGAATCACTGTATGAGATTGCAGACTAATAAGTCAATAATTAGGTATTTTTTAATAATTACGAAAAATTCAAATCAACTACCGATGAATACTCTGCTCCTGTTTGTATTAGTGCGATCTTCCCTAAAATTTCTATAGCTTCCGATGCAGATCTCCTAACTAACCTATCTCCCCTATACTGAGTAAGATTCTATATCTAATAATGTGTTATGACTACAAGTAATGATGGCGAGTCTAATGTCTAACTACGTGGTGACATTATTCACACATAATCTATTCACATGACCCTACGTTTCATTTAAATGAAGTAAAGCATTTAGTACAGCAACCTATAGAGCAGGGCTCGGCAACATATGACCAGCAGGTGCGGACCCCGAGTGACCCACTTGAGTTACAAAAAGAAATATTACATAATACTCAATAGAACAACTGTCGAAACGGGGCTAATTTCTAGATAGCTTGTTCCCACTTGTCTGGCTCGACGTGGCAGCGTTTTAAAAGATTACCTTAATTAAATTATAAGTGTACCTTAAGTGGAGTAACTTAAACTACGGCGATGGTGTCGTGAAGTAAAACACTGTTTCGCGGTTAGTGTAAAAATCTCATTTTTAATTAAAAACCAATGAATATATATATTATGGTTATGTTTTTGTACAAATATAAACAACACATGTGACATTGAATGTTGTGATGGTCTTCTAAACTCCTAGATCGGTGAGAAGTGTAATGCTTTCATACAGAAATTTTTAATCGACCTACATCATATTATTTTAGAATGTGCTACTCTCTAGTTGTGTTACTCTCTAGATTAGGTGTGTGCATATATACAGAAAATGTAATTTGACTAGTTCAAAATAATATGAATGTTATAAGTTCAAAATAATATTAATATTACAGTTTTTCAAAAAATGATAATTCCAAAGTTAGCACGAAATATATTTTGTTAGGGAATATCTAGAAGAATACAGAACACACACCACTTTGTATCAATGTAAACACTTTGTATCAATAATGCTTTCGGCGAATTGTTTGTGAGGATACCCACCATAGCGTTTATATTCACTGACAACTCCACCTATTAGAGAGCTAATTTAGATGTAAATATAATTCATGTTGTTTAGGGATACCCATGAGTAAGATAGTCGTAGCTTCCATCATCGGGGTATCCCTGTGTTAATGTTAATCTAACCGCTTTAATGGGATAAAATTATTCAATTTAAAATTATACAATTGAATTTACATGATGAAATATGATTATTTTACTTTAAATATTGCGATAATGCAATGGCTGAGAGTCGAGAGGTTTGACGAACCTGTAGCCTCCAGTCATTACCTGTTTATGATTTAAACAAATACCTAATCGTTTATATTTTCAGGATGTGCCTATTTCTTCATACTGTATGTATACGCGCTTTTGATACATACTATTTGTACAAACAATTAGCTGTTTATTAATATATTTGTTACACTCATACATTTATACTTGTTTTGACAATAACTACACAATTATAAATAACTTGATATGTTTTTTTTAATTTTAATACAATACTGTTCAATAAAGTAATCAATAAGGTATAAAGGTTGTCACTAACATCAATCAATTAATAAACTATAAAGCATAGGCTCCAATAAAAAAGGAATGGTGTTTCCAAAAATTATTACCTATTTTTGAACGAATTTCAATATTTCTTATTTTTATTTATTCCAAGAAATGTGAAGAACATTAGGATTATTAGCCTGATGAACCATATGTTGAAGCTTTTCCTCCGTATAATACACAATAGAATATACAATAAATTAGACGAACACACTGGTCAAACACAATTTGGTTTTAAGAATGGCTTCGGAACAAGAAAAGCACTTTTTTCAATACGTGGGTTAATTGAAAGATGTACAGTTGTCGATTCTGATGTATACCTGTGCTTTGTAGACTTTCAAAAGGCTTTCGATCTGGTGAAACATGATAAACTAACGG
>WYDF02272658.1:0-17897 GCA_009867245.2 Adranes taylori | reverse complement strand
CGCACAAGATCGAAGCGAGTATGCCAGAATTGTCGCCAACATTCAGTAAATGAATAAGGCACCTTAAGAAGAAGAAACGAGTTTAAAAATACGCAACGATTATACATTGGAGACTGCTCTTTTAGTGATTAGCCAAAAAGAGAGTCAAGGTAGGTCGTAGGCCATCGGGCAGTAGAGCTGTCCCCGCCGTAGACAAAGGTGACAGTCAAAACTAAAAGGTTCAACTTTTGTTGTATGCAAGATATAACAAAACGTAGGACGTCCAGTATATGAAAGATGGAGAGGCAATGACGTCCACGAATTTTTATTTTTTCTAACGTAAAACTTCTACTTTAATGAACTGTTTAATGTTTCTTGGTAATTATTTTATTTACTTGAGAATTAGTGTTAAAATTTATCGCATGCTTATTATTCTTTTCGTGAAAATATTGAATAAAATAAATATGGAGTTTTATTATTGAATATTGAATAAAATAAATATGGAGTTTTATTATTTAGCACCGATTAAACTCAGTGCTATAAATTAATTAAAAAATTAATGATCAAATTATATTTTCGATCCCTTTTGGTAGCTCGGTGGGTTAATTCAGTAAAGTGAAACTTATTTATCTGGTAAACATCCATCCTGCTATAGAATTAAACGTGACTGATATGGTGGAGTTGCCGGGTATTGATCCCGGCACCTTTCGGTGTTTTGTTAGTATCAATTAATCCCACGTCTGTCTGCCTGTCTCTCTGTCTCTATCTCTCTCTTGCAGACGTTAACCGCTACAATGTTTCGGAAACGTTTTGTCTGGGATTAAACTTAACGAGTGTGTACGCGCGTAAAATGATTATATTGTACGGGGAACATACATATGTTTTAGATAGAATTAGTATTATAAATCACTCATTTATATTTATTTACACTTATACATATTTATTATAACATTACGCACTCTGTTCTCTTTGCATTTCTCAACTTTGGAACAAAATGTTTTTTGGGCAGGTGTTAGTGTACCACCGTAAAAAGATCTTAAGTTATTTTATTCTCTATTATAATAAAGAAATAAATTATTAAATTATATTTTCGATCTCTTTTGATAATTTGATAGTTCGATCTCTTTTGATATGTTTCACCATGTCACTACAAAATTAAATGTGGAAATATGCAGTTGCATGGTTCATTCTTCATTATGATTCCAGTAGCAAATATCCATGAACAACAAACGACTTCTGTACGTTAAGCGAATGTAATGTACCATACCGACCATTGGCATACCGCACCCATTTTTCATACCTCACCAATTTTGCATATAGCCACGAAATGCGATCTCGTGGCTATATGCAAAATTGGTCCCCCCCCCTCCATCTCTCTCTTTCTCTCTCGAAGACATTAACGACAACAACGTTTCGGATATGTTTTGCTCGGGATTGAACTTAACGAGTGTATATGCGCGTAATATCGTTATATTGTACGGGGAACATACATATGTTTTAGATAGAATTAGTACTATATGCAAGCTAATATTTGTTATAATATTACGCATTCTGTTCTCTTTGCATTTTTAAACTTTGGGGAAAAATGTTTTTCGGGCGGGTGTTGTGTACCACCGGAAAAAGATCTTAAGTTATTTTATTCTCTATTATACTAAAAAAATAAATTATTAAATTATATTTTCATCTCTTTTACTAGTGTGGTGGGTATGGTGAAATTTATTTATCTAGTAAAAACCCATCCTGCTATGTTGTCAGTACAAAATTATCCGTGACAATAGGCAGTTGCATGGTTCATTGTTCATTATGATTCCAGTAGCAAATATGCATGAACAACAAACGACTTCTGTACGTTAAGCGAATGTAATGTAGCGTACCGACCATTGGCATACTGTACCGATTTTTAATTCCTCAACAATTTTGCATGTAGTACCGACATGCGATGATGAATCCGAGTCTAATAAATACAGTACTGCTTTCTGGCAGAGCGAGATACATAAATGATCAAACGATTTCAAGGATAGTACTTAGTTTTCCGCGCTGTTGAGTTTAACGTTTTTGATATGTACGGAGATATCTCATACAAATCGTCGTTTAAACAAGAAATTAATCAAGTTTACAAATCTTTTCCAGATTTTTTTTTTATTTTGCCGTTTCTTTGTGCTGGGGATTAAACTCGATGGTAGATATGAGATAATTATTTCAATTGAAAATAACCGAGTTGTAGTCGGGAAAAATAAATGAAAGATTATTTAAAGTAGTTAGCTTTAATTACACATTTAATTTGTTTGATAAAACATAGTTTCACTTATTTTACTGAAGGGTACGAAATTAAGTAACAGTTTGATGCCGGTTTATGAAAAATTATTGTAAACCACATCTAGATGTACCGTTTATATTTTCATACCCAATAAGTTGTAACCACATCCAGATATACCGTTTACACTTCATATCGCAATAAATTGTAAATAGTTTCAGAACACATTGTGCGGAAAATAATGTCTACTTATTTACCAAATTTTGAAGTTACTTATTTAGGAAAAGAAGTAGATTAAAATAGCTGATTTAAAAACCAGAAAAGATATTTCACTTTTATTATATATTCATATTATCGTAGAAGTACTGTGAGTGATTTCTGATTTATTGTAATTAGTATAAATTTATTTTCATTTTTCTCGTCACTTTTTTGTCTGACTAGAATGTTTACTCTGTAATCTCAAATTAAGAAAAAACTCATTCTTTCTTCTTGTTGACTGATCTCTATGTCAACAAGAAGACATAGAGATCATCTTCTTCTGAGTCATCTTCTTTCTCCTCCGTTTCTCTGCCTTTCACAGCAGCACCAATTTCATCTTCTCCTAGTGGTTCACTGGCCCCATCATGATCCATCCAATATCTGGCATTACGTTCGGTAGAAGAAACATTGCCTTTATTTCTTTGTCCTGTAAATATTGATCATCTGGATAACTCGTAACATTGTCCAGGATGAGAACTGCTTTTCTAGGAAGATTCTTCGATTTGCTGAACCTGAGGTACGAATTGTTGGAAAAACCACTTTTTGAAAATGGATTCATTTATCCATGCATTAGGCTGGTTTCTATATCACACAGGCAAATCAAAGCCATCGCTTTTGTACTTCACATGTTTGAAAGCTCTTGGTTTTTTGTTCTCCCAATCATGTCTAATTTAATCTTGCGTTCTTCCATTGCATTGCTACACGCGAGAATAGTGACCCACTCTTTACTTTTTTTTGTAATCTGGGGCGGATTTTTCACTTTTTAGTTGGTAACATACGAAAATTTAGCCGTGTTTCATCACTGTTGTAAATTGGTTCCCCAGTAAGCCCTTCTTTGTCAATAAATTCATTAAATTTTATCTTAAAGTCATTTACATTGTTGGAATCAGTAGATAATTTTTCACATCAGATACTCAGTTGTTTGACACCATTCCACTGTTTCCATCTGTCTAACCAGCCTTTAGTTACAGTAAATCCAGACTCTCTGTCTTCTTTTAATCCTCATAAAACTTCAGCGCTTTTTCTTGCAGGATAGGCCCTGATATAAGTGTACCTTTGTCCCTTTGCACCCGAAACCACTAATAAAAAGCTTCGCTTACTTTTTCATATACGGCACGTTGCATGGGCTTTCTCTCCTTAATGGATTCTGTAGAAATCCTTTGCGAACATCACGATTCAATCTTTGATTTTTTGTTCCTCCAACCGAGCACTATAGACCGCCCAACATTTAATTCTAACGCTATTTTATTTCTAACCATTTTTCTACTCTTTTCAAAGTATCTAACTTTAGTTCCATTGAAATCGACACTTGCTTCCTTTTTTCTCTGACGACATTTTTCTAATCTATTCGTATAAACTACGTAACAAATTAATCACTTCAACACAACTTGTAAAAAGTTCAAAACACAACTCATTACTTTCACCACCAATGCGAAACTGAGCGGACACAAGAACAGAAAAAAAAAGGTTAGGAAATGCAACGACCTGCCAGCAGCTATACATACATATAAGCTATACTTGCATATAAACTATAATTACGTATAAACAGCTCAAGACCTGCCGCCTAGTTACATGCTCGCCATGTGTCGTTGACACCCTGTCGAGTTATACGGACTGTCGAGTTACCGGGTGTCAAGTTACTGAGGTTTTATTGTATATCCAATTGATTTTAATTTCCGTTTTCTTTCATCTTTTGGTTTCTTAGCATCAGATGACTAGTGACAATTAAAATAAAGCCGCTTTACATTATTTGATTCAATCTTAGAGCCTGTATCCATTATGTGAGAGGATATAATTTCGACCTGAATTGAATTTCTCCATTTTTCAAAGTCTATTAGATTTTTTAAAATTATACAATATCTATCTGCGTGTAAAAATAACATAAGAAAATATCGTCAACACAAGCTCCGCGTCAAGACGGATGTATATATTTATCATAAAATATGTAGGCTTATATTTTATAGTTTCTTTCCTTTTTTACGTAAAGATATAATTATTGACTTAAATTTAAGACACTAATGTATTATATAACTACATTTAACTGTATTGTATTTTTTTCAAATAAATAAAATAAAATGTTGAGAAATAAAACAATTTATTATTATCTTCCATAGACGCTTTCCAACTCACACTTTACATTATGTGCAGTGAGCAGATGAGCACGTAAATGTTTGTAATGTATATCACAATGTTTTTTTAATAAATACTTATTACTATAGGCTTTATTACATTTGTCACACTCTACTCTTTTTTTTTACAATAGTAGAGTTTTATTTCTATCAACAGCCGATTTGTGGCTTAGTGAGTTAGGCTCGGCTTTCAAAGCAGTGATGCAACAAATTTATACATTTTTATTCGCCATCTTGCGATTGTGGCGCCATCTATTGGCAAGGAGAAGAGGGTCCGGCTCAAGGCATAAAACCCACTACTGACGTTGCTGATTATCCCTTATAATAATGGGTGAAATGGCGCGATACATCTTGAACAAGCCGCTTTTTTCAGACATTTATTGTGATTATTGATATAACATAACTATTAAAAATAATATCTATGTTTGCTCGTCATAAAAGCAGATACACTTAAACATACGTATAATCAAAAGGCACCTATGAAAACCATTCTGATAAACGGCACAACAATGTGTACCATACAAACCACATAATGTGTAGCATACAAACTTATATGCAAAGAATAAATTATTATAAAATCATAAATATGTAAGTAAAACAAATTGCCTTCATAGTAATTTATGAATAATCCAATAATTTTATAAATTTGTTACTCAATAATAATTTTTAAATCCTTTTTACATTTTCACATACTACTTTAACTTTCTTATATAAATAGAATTTAAACATATTTTCATTTTTCAGAGAATCTACTTCTCTTCATAAAATGTGTAATTCTGCCTGATGATGCTACTAGTGCGAAAAGGGTAGCGAAATAAAATATTTCGATAAGGGAATACAGTTTTATTTAAACAAGTTAACAAAATAATATCGCAGAAAAATAGTTCTTAGCACGACACTGTAAAAGTTTTATGCAAGCATTTGCTGCGACAAGAAGTTGATTGTATAGAGTTCGTATGTTCTTTATTTTGTTCTTGTTTGGAAGAAGAGATCGTATTTGCCGATAATTTTGTAATTTATAACAATAACATCACAAAGATTGATTTATATATCATTGAGACAGGATGAGATTTTGCAGGTAATCTAATCATGCGAATAAAATCTATATAGATTGTTTATATAACATTCCTATTAATATTCCGTATTTATCATCGTATCATCACGAATGCTGCAGATGTAAGTCTATGAAATACATTGCATTATAATTGAAAATCGGCGGCGCTGTGTGGAAAGAACAGAGAATTGACAAGTAGAAGGAAATTGTAAATTATAAGTTCTCATAATTTAAACCAAATAATTCTTTCTTCGCGTGTAAAAAAAGCAAAGTTTTGAAAAGCTGTTTTAGGAAGGTACAGACCAATGCATTAAAAAATAGAGGATTACTTTTGGATGGATGGAGAAAAAATAAAATGCATAAAAAAGTTTAAATATTTCGGATATATGTTGAGCAACAACAATGGTGCGTGTTGGGAACATGTAAGAATGGTGCTACAGTAGGCAAATATAGCGGTTGAAAGATGAGGCGTTTTGAAAAGATAAGTTTGGAGAATTAGTGATAATGAGAGGGATGATATTGGATGTATGTGTGAGGAGTATAATGGTGTGGACAGTGAAAGAGAGTGAGGAGATGGAGAGGATGCAAATTTGAGTCATAAAAAATTAGGGATCGAGAGATCTACTCCAAGTGGCATAATGTTGCAGCAGCTATATAAGTATAAATGTTGGGTGGCAGGATTGAAAAAAAAAATGGTGAAATAAGAAATTATTGTTAGAGGGGATGAGAATAATAGAATCATTAAGAATGTGTATAAGCTAATGTTGAAGAAAGAAAAAGAGAGAAGGCACGAATGAATGGAGTATGAATAGGAGGAGACCATATGAAAGAATAGGATGGTCCTTGGAGGAATGGTTGCGACGAACGATAGATGTATTCGAAGATCTCAGAGTTATGTAGATAGACAAGAAAATAGTGTAAATGGAATCAGAAGGATCGGAACAATCCTATGAATGATTTTATAGTTTTTTTTCTCTATACAGAATAATAGTAGCACGTTGAAATTGTTACAAAGAGATTAGGTGAACCCTAACTGGTTAATACATTCTATTTCCAGTTGAAGTCCATCCAGTCCTTCCGAGATAAAAAGGTAGAACTAATTTAATGGTTTAGTTAGGGCGTATACTGATTTAGTAGCTTGTTATTGTGGTTGAAAAAATATCACTATATAGTTATACACTTTAAATAAACGAGAATTATTAGAGCCCTTAATTGATTAAAGCCAAAGATTTAACTACAATAAAGCAAGTACGGCTCATAAATTAAATAAATAAACTACAAATAAAACACAACAAGATTTTTAAACGATCTATTATTTCTAAACAACTTATTTGTACATACGAAATACAATTATATTGTGTTTATGAATTGAGATACAAATAAAAATAGTAGTAGAGTTTATTTACATCATGACTTAAATAGAAACATCCACTCTATTAAAAATGCATAGACAAAAGTGAAATTAAAATATAAGTTTGACAGAACATAGCGGAAGAATGATTTAGTTACAATGCTTTTAGAAAATTCATATTCAGTTAGCCTTATCTCACTTGATGAATTGTTACATTACATAGAATTTATTTGTCAAAACCAAAATCAAATTACTTATCCTAAGTAAAATAACAATTATTTTATTTGAAATCAAATCAGAAGAACTTCGAGGTGTTCGAGCTTTCAATCAGGTTAATATAGTTTCAACTTACATTTTATATTTCAACCATATCTTTCACAATAAAATGAACGCAAATGAATATGCGACTGTAAAATATATGAAACTTTCTTTAGTACATAGCTACTTAAGCTCTAAGCGAAGCAAACAACCGGTTTTCTGGAACTTCGCCTCTAATTCATTGTACTCGACTTCTGTCGATACCTGTCGCGTCGAGGCCTGATTGTACTTACTAGAAACTGTTCCCAGCTATTCATCTCACTCTTGCTTATTGACCGTCTATTAAAAAAAATATTTTTTTTAATGCTCTTCTAACTCATGGACGTAATTGAGTTATTTCCTCCGATTTCTCTTGACTGCATGACTTTTACAAGGCAAAGTTTCCTCTCCACCCCGTAGAGATCTTAACAGAGGCAAAGCGGCTTCACCTGTTCTGTTTTTCCTTAGAGTATGTAATAAAAGGTTTAAAGGTCTGTACATTAGAAACTAGAAAGGGAATGTATTTCATATCTTTCTTTTGGCGTTGCAATAGAATAAAGGAGAATGTATGTAGAATAAGTTAGTTTAACAAATATATTGTATATGTATCTATCTCTCTAATAACGTACTTTTTTAATTGGGGATTTTTAATCGATGCTATTAAGATTTCATGTGCTGAAAGTTAGTTTTTAAGTATCGTCACTTGCTAGAGAGATATGATATTAAGTGGTTTGAAATGACTAGAGCATTAAATCAATTACGTACATGCTGTTAGGTGTTACATCAAAATAGATATAAGTTGACGAGCGCTGATGGATATGCAGTAGCTCATTTTGCGACGTTGTAATAGTAGGCTAGGCACCATTGTAAGATCTGTTCTTATGTATTTGCGTGGAAATTATTAGACGCCTAAGTATGCCATTTTGTAAAAATGAAGCTCATATTATTTGGCCACAACTGAATAGACATCGTAGCCACAACTGAATAGACATCTGTATCCAATTATATTACAATCTGTTAATGAGTTATTTATTTTGCATACAGAAACTACTATATAGCTATATACTTTAATTAGACAAGAATGATTAGAGCCCTTAATTGATTAAAGCTAAAAATCGACTTTAATAAAGTAGGTACTGCTCATAAATTAAATAAAAAGCTAGAAATAAAATACCATAAGATTCTTAATTGTTCTATTGTTCACTAAATAATGTATTACATATATTATCATAATTAAATGGATTTAATAAATTTAGGGTAATAATAAAACAAATTGTTGAACCAAGTTGAACAGTACCGCAATACGTAAAGAAATATTATAAATAATACTAGGTTATTAACTTGTATATTAATTACATTGACGTGACCGTTGATATCAGATTTCATAAACAATAATATTTACTTCAACATTAATTTCAATGTTACTAATTTTCATTTCAAAATAAATTAACAATCGATTATCATTTATTTGTATTGATGTAGATCGCGTGTTTTTATATTTACTTGTTATATAATAAAGTTTTTCGGTGGCGTATTAATCTTTACGATATTTAAGCAATCAGTCCGGCACTGTATTTTATTATATTGTCAGCCACCCGATCCGAATTAATTCCTCATAAATTCTCTTTGCAAATCAAATGTTACTTGGAAATTATTATATTTACTTGTGTCTAGAGGGGAAACTCTTTTGTATTAAAGTTGCCATATTTGTAGTTCAAATAAATCGTCCTTGCTATTTGCTTTATTATTACCCTAAATTATATTAACCCCATTTAATTATGATAATGTATGTAATAAATTATTTAGTGAACAATAGAACGAGTAAGAATCTTGTAGCTTTACTTAATTTATGGGCTGTACTTTCTGTATTAAAGTCGAGTCTTTGGTTTTAATCAACCAAGGGCTCTAATAATTCTTGTCCAATTAAAGTATGTAGTTATATATGGACATTACTCAAACACCTAAATTATAATTTACGGCAGGACTGGATGTATTTCAAGAGGTACAAATTTATTTAGCCAGTTGGAGTTCACACAATCCTCTTGTCACGATTTTAAATATGCTAATATATTTGACATTTGGTATATGAAATACATGTGTCGATTTCGCTGTTTGAAATTTGTTTAAATCAAAACCGGAAGAAAACGTATTAAAAACGAAAACAAATTGTTCGCGAAATAAATAGACCATATGAATATAATATAGTTTTTTAAGAATGAAGATGTTTTCTCGGTTTTTTTTTACATTTATGTATTTGCTAGAATCTTGCATATAATATGAAGAAAGGAATGCTAAGTATGAATAAAGTTGTGATATAAAGGAAGCATGAATAAAATTTACTAGCTATTTATACGTAATACTATATTAACTAATATTAATAATACTTCATAAGTAGCAGTTCAACTAAAATCATAAAGCGTGGATAGTAAGTGAAATAATATTATTTCAAATTTTTTACCTTGGCATAGTGGACCACATATAATTTCATATTGTTAAAATGTGATTACTTACTATCGGTTATTTAGAAAATGTAATGCATTCGATTATTTTATATAACAAAAAAGTAATCTGTTTTGGATTGCTTTTATTTATTTATTTAGATGGGCAAATGTATGGTTAGATAAGGATAATGCATTCCAAGAAAATTATTTTATTACTAGATCCTACTTTTGTTGTACATGTCTTCATATTTACTATATTTGCATGTGTTATGTTTCGAGAATGAATTTGTGGTCAAGATAATGTGTAATAAAAGTAAAAAGCCTACCAAGCCAAGCATTTTCCTCGTAGAATTTGATTCACAAAAGTCCATCCACTTTGGAAATGGTTAAAGATAAGAGATTGGAGAATTTATTTGAATGAGGCTTTAGAATCATCCGATTCAGCCTGAGAATGATAAGCAGATAGCTTGAAGGCAAGATATGCTTTACAGCCTGCAAACGTCTTGTCCATAGAATTATCAACTGATGAGCACCTAGCCAGGAATTTTGTGACATGAAAAATTGAATGATGAAAGAATCAGAAGAGTAGATGCGTTGTATAATATTTAGCTTTTGCAATGTAGATGTTTTATGATGATTTTGATGTCGTAGTTGATTTGAAATGATTAAGTTATTCTAACTATTACGCTACTTTCAGCAAACCGTACTTAAGACTGCGAATATGCTCGACGCGCAAGAGATAGGTCTAGTCGTCCATTGTAAATTTTGCCCACAAGATGCGCGAATTAGCTCGCCCAGTAGTGTGAAACACAACTTGCAACCTACGTCTCACTGATAGTTTAGGCTGCGTTGTCTTTTTATATCGAATTTTTGGGGTACATATACTCCTTATTGTATTGAAAGGGTGGTGATGACTTTACATGCACAAGAGCTCAAAATAGCAACGGTTTTACAAAGTACATAAGAAATTTCGTTAAAGGAATAAAAATTGTCGTTTGGAAATAAGGAACGCATTGTTACGTTAAGGCCAATAGGAAGCCATTAAAACCAACGGTTATGAGATAAGCAAATTTCTCTTCAAAATTCGCAACTAGAATACACACTCACATACTTTTTGCTTTAATATATGAGAATCTATCTCGCAAATCCGCAGGTGCTTATATATTTCCAACATCCCTTTATGTAGTGCGAAGAAATCACAAAGAAAAGTCGGACTAATCGGACTAATAGACTTCGTGGAATTAGTTATTATGGTTTAATAATTTAATTCTTTTATCGTTTATTTTTCGGCTGATCATCCGATAACAAATATCATTCGACAGAATCCGTTTGATGATTTGCACGGGCAGTTTGTTTAGTTGTGAGTTCCTAGATTCACAAAAAAACAAACAGCTGTGTGTTTAGTTGTGAGTCTGGAATTCACAACTAAACAAACGAGTCTAGAAATTGTGAGTCAACCGGGTGATCTTCCACTCTCGGATCTCGTCGATCGTCATAAGCAAGATCAATTTGTCTTTTTCTTCCAATTAAATTGATATCTGAATTTTACGGCATTTCGAGGAGGGAGGGAGGCTTTAGACACCTCCATGGCTACGTGCCTGTCAACTGATGAGGGAGTTTGATTAATTAGGATTGCCTGAATTCATTAGATCGGGAGCATCTTTTGTTTAACAAGTAAATGAAAGGTGCTCACTTGGTGCCCGTTGACATGAAATGAAAAAGGGAAAATAGTGTTTGTTTTTTGTATTTCCTTGTTTTTTGTTTTTTGATTTTTATTTTCTTTCTAAAAATTGTACAATAAATGAAACTAAAAAAAATATATTTTTCTAAGTAATTTATTTTCTTTATTTTGTAATTTCTTGTTTTTTCTTTCCTTATTTTTTTATTGTCGGAAAGGAAATCATCGTAAGGAACGAGGGAATGATTCAAATATATCTTGAGATTCCTGAGTTGTTTGAATGATTCGAGCCGGCTGATGATGAAATAGCCTACGATGGTAAATGTCTACGACAGCCTACGATGTATTGGCTACGATGGTAAATGATTTTTCACTCAGATCGAGAATTGGGTTCTTTTCTTGCATTACGTCTAGTCGGATCTTTGGATTGAAGAGATTTTAGGCGATTTGTAATAGGCTCGGCTGAGTAGCGTTGTAACATAGCATGTTGCTTACAATAGATTAAATAAATCAATTATGAAAACACGGCACTGGAAGAACCACTTCATAAAATAAAACGTACAGGACCTCAAACTTGAACACAATAGATTTTCTGACGTATTTATTAAAATAAGCGAATTATTCTTTCTGGTGTGTATATAGGACATTCCAAAAACTTGATTTGCGGAAGTAATTAGTAAAATACCTTGGCAACTAATTTTTGGTATACAGGAATACGACGAAAATTATATTTCTAATGCATTTATCAAAATACCTCAGAAAATCCTTTTGGGTACCGAAACAAAAAGACTTAGTGGATGAGGTGTAATGAGCACCGATATTAATGGATTATTTGAGGTATTTATCAAAATTACGCAGCATATCCTTTTCTATGTGTTGAATGAATTTTCTGACATGGATATGGATTTTCTAACACTCAAATAGATTTTGAGGTATTTACACGCACTAAAAAAGGATGTTGTTAGGTATTTTGATAAATACCTAAATCAATACATTATTCCAGCAAAAAAGTTTTGTGAGATATTTTACAGGAAAATCCTCAAAATTTCGGAAGAAAATTAATTATTACCGGTGTCCTGCAGTCCGGAATGGATTTTTGGAGATATTTTGATTGATAGGAAAATCTAAATTTGTAGCTCAGAATATCCATTTTCGCCAATTCTCGCCAAATATTCGCGCAAATATTTGTGCCAAGTATACACACATAAACGTGCCAAATATAAATGCCAAGTATGCATTTATGTTAATTCACTTCACGGAACTCGCTTCGATATTCCTTTAGGTAGTTTCTAGTCTGCATTCAAGTCTTCAAGCGAACGTTAGTCGTTAAGTATAGAACTTCAGTAGCGCGGAAAATTCAAAGAATCTTGTAAAACTCATTGAAAAAACTCTTCGAATCATAGTCAGTGTATGCAAAAGTTTGTTGCTTACAAACATTGCTTGAAATCATCCAGAATTGTTCATGATAACCTAGTCGTTATAACATGAAGAAATAATAGTACAAAATCGGGACTGTGTGTTGGCAATAACTGACTTAATTTTGTACGTATCACGCCAGGGTATTCCACTAAAGGGACACTCGAGGACGGGGAGCTATTATACAAAAATCCGGGGCGATAGAGTTGAGTGAACTTTTGACCAAATATGGCAACAATTTTTTGAGCCATTTGGAGCGGCACATCACTTATTTAGTCCCTAAGTCCAAAATGAAGTTATTCATATCCTTTCTCAACACCTTTTTTTTCTCAACTCTAATCTCATAAAAGCTTATAATGCCTTGGGTATTAAAACTGGTGGCGAAATCGTAAGTTTGAGTAGTACTGTGGAGCTGTCGACAGGAAAGTTGTAAATCCGTGTTAAACAATTTCCAAGCCATTCGAAATGCCTGAGAGGAAGAAATTGTACAAGCGCGTACAAGAATTCTGTAGAAGCACTGGATATACTGGCTTCAATTATAAAGACGCAATTGTTTATTCGTTCTTAATTTGATGTTACTAATCGAAAACGTACTGAGTTAATATTTCTAGAGTAAGGACGCAACACTTGACCGAGCCAGTGATATAAGAAACAGCACAATTATTAGCTTAAAGAATAAAGGAACAAATTCAACGAGCTGTGGATAGACATAAATAATTTCGCAGTGACACAAGGAATTTCTTTAGAGCCTAAACAAGAGGCAGTGACCACAAAGATATAATGATTACCCAACTGAATCAACTCTGATTGAGATATCATCAGGAACCAATGCGCATGAATATTGGAAAGTAATCATTGACTACCAAGTAATTGATAATATTATTAGCAATTTGAAGAGGCTATTCGAAAATATTCCTCTAGCGAAGGCGGCTGATTCATTCTTAATACTAGATTTAGATCAACCGGATGAATTCTGGACCAATTACAAGAATGTAGTTAATATCGATATTCTCTCAATGCACTAAAGGCTGAAGCTTGTGACACGGAATTTGTTCAAAAAATAATCCTGAAATCAGTTTGAATAATCTGAAAAGCCAAGTGAAGAGCGATCTCACTCCCAACCTATTGCAAGTTGCTGTTGGCCTTCCGGTGAGCCCAGCTGGTTGCGAAAGGAATTTCTCTACTACGAGACGAATGAAAACTTGTTTAAGAAACACAATAATCCAGGACAGATTCTCAAATTTATCTTTGCTCAATTTACAGAACCAGTTAGTTAAGGAAAAATTGCCGGCTGAAGAATTACTTAATATCTTTGTAAAAAAAACTAAAGTTAGTTTAAATAAATACCCAATTTTGTTTTGTGTTTATTGTTTGATGTTTGATGTTTCATGTTTTTGTCAACTGCTCATAATCTTTTAAATAAAAATACTTTTATACGGGTAAGTGATGTGTTGTTTTGCAACCTTTTCCGCATATTAAAGGATACCAACTTTTTATATTGTCATAATGTGTCAATTGTCAAACAGGGTTCCCTGATTTCACGCCCCTTTTACCGGACAAGAAAGAAATTGGTTATTTCTTGTTACCAGTCAGCTTCTTGTCACATAAACGGGGCGTAAAAATAATGAAAGCATTCGAAATCAATACATTTTTACATATTTTCTCTAGTTAGCTCCCCCGTGACTCGGCGACAAGATAGACGTGGCCTGAAGGAAATTTCCGCTACAAACTTTTAAGTAGTCTAGGACTTCAACCAATCAAAAATTTCTTCCTCATCCGTTAAGAAATTTATGCATCAAAATTGCTCTATTTTGTTGATGAAAGCATAAGTGGCGGAACGTGTAAGCGATGATGGTAGTAGCCCTCCTCCACCAAAATCTCAAAATCATTGCATTAAGAACGCCTTCTACTAAAATGCGTTGAACTATTATCCAATCAAATTCATCAAAAGTAAAAAAGGGTGAAAACCATAACGACTTATTGAAAATTGAGTGGTGGAAATATTCGTTAAACGCTTTTTTCAAGAAAAGATGCAGAAATATATTCTCTATATGTATGAAAATGCACTCATCCATTTATAAGATAAAGGCTGTCGCTAGCTTTCGGCGAAAGATCTTACAGCGTGATATCCTTTCAGAATAAACACGCGAAGAAATTTGCGTATGTAAAAATATCTGTATGCTTATCTATGCGGATCGGCTTTTGTTTGAGGATTATATTTTTCTCACTTCGGCATGTCGGCATGTCTCGGCATATACAAACTATTGTAAGTTGCTGTAGGCCTTCAGGTGAACTCAGCTGATTGCGAAAGGAGTTTATCAGCTATGAGACGAATGAAAACTTAAGTACTTCTAAAAGCTGCCGCTAGCTTTCAGCAAAAGATCTTGAAGAAATTTGCGAAGACATGAAGAAATTTGCGTACGAATAAATGTCTGTATGCTTTCCTATGCGGGTCGGCTTTTGTTTGAGGATTATATTTTTCTCACTTCGGCATGTCTTGATCTTTTTCGCGGGATTTGAGTTTTATTTTATTAAATCTTTATATTAATTTATTTTTATATTGCTTGTTAATTACTTCTTATTTTATTCATTGGTTGATTTTTTTAATTGTATATATTTGAAGAATTGCATTAGAGTTGATGAGTCAATTTATATCATATTAGAGGATTACTCATTCAATTGATGAATTATTAGAGAATTGCTTATTGCAATCTTTAATTAACTGAATTAACGAAAATCCGGTATCAACAACAATTCCTATCATTTTTTAGCAATAAATCGACTTATCTAGTTTTACTCAATTTGTGTGGATATAATGAAAACTTCAGTCTAAATATGTCAAATTTAAAACAAAGCAATATGGAATGCAATTAATAATATCTTAAATGTATCTCGCAAACGTAAATTCAATATCTAAATTGAAGTTGCTAATGATAATAAAATTCACTATTAGATAGAACAAATATTGCAGAAACCTTCCATTCATAATTGCTTAAAACTTATCTACAACAGACTTAAGCTACATAAAAATTTTTCAAGTGAATAATCTAAAATCTCTAGTTTATGAAGAGATAATAGATATTGTTCAAAATTTGAATTATCACAGTTGTAGCTGTGATATTTAAAGATTGTCAAATCATTTAATTCATTATTATTACTATGATTTAATAGCTCACCATTGGTACATGACATAAACCGATCTTTCCAGCAAGAAATTCTAACAGTACACTAACATTAAACTGGTGATAATAGGAATATTATATTGTAAGTTCACATCACTAGCACCAATAACAACAAATGTATGTAAAAAGCAATGAATGGTAGATTAATAGACTTCGTTGCAATGGTAATTCACCACTTTAACAATATTGTCCATCATCTTCATTAGATCATTAGGAGACTAAATGTAATTGACACATTGGCACCAAAATTTCGCGGTGACCACTTGACCTACGAAGTCTGTTTTTCGACACTGTATAGATGGAACTCAATCAGTGCAAACGCACATATAAATTTGCCACTGCATTCCTCTAGGTTCGACATTTCTCAGTATCACTCACAATTCGAAATGTTATGTATATGCAACATAAACGAATAGAAATTGTAATTCAATAAATGTACTCAAGGTATGTACAGCATTGCATCCTTGATTGTCGCGGCCATAAGAAAATTAAGTGTCACTGTAGTCCAGAAAATATGTTTGTCGGTATAGGTATAGCTAAAAGTGGTTTCTAATACAAATTGTGGACTACAATGCAAATTCAATATGGGGTCATCCATGCTTAGTGATCTGCAGTGGAACGTTCGACTGTATTTGGTAGGACAGTGTTGGGAAGTAGTATCTGGTTCTGTTGGTTTGACATCGTCTTTAAACCTGCGGTTCGACGAACAGGTTTAAAGACGTTTCTGTGGAAGTGGCTACAAAAGAGATAAGTTGTAACGCTATGTCCATGTTTCTGATACGAGCTCAGGGTTGCGTTATTTTACCTATTCCATTTAATATATACATCGGTCACAAAAAGGTCTTGATAGTTGTTGGTGGTGTGAACATGAAAAATTTGCAACATTCGATAATAATTTGTTCTAGATCTTTATTGTAGATTTAATTTATTTGATAGTTTATTTAAAAATCATGATTAAATTAATATTGACTTTACGCTACTTTTGAACAAATCCTATCCATGATAGATATAGCCTATTTATTGTTAATTATGACTTCGGATAGAGCGAGGTTCTCACATAACATCCAAAGAGCACAATTCCCAAATGACGTCTAAAGAAGAAGAAGCTGCTTCTGACGGGTCGGCTAGCAAGTGGCATTTTGTGTAACTCGAGGCCCGATAGGCGTAGCCAGTAAAAATTTTCTGCTTGAAAAATTTAGGTAGTCTACGACTTCGACCAGCCAAAAATGTCCTCCTGACCTGTTTAAGATTTTAAGGATCAATGTTGCATTTCATTTGTGACGAAAACGTAAGTGGTGGTATTAGCTTTAGATGACCAAAAGCTTAGGGAAACATTGTATTGAAAACGCCTTTTGCTAAAATACATGGACTAATATCCAATCAAATTCGTCGGAAGCACAAAAGGGTGCAAGGATTAACGACTTATTTAAAAATGAGTGGTGGAAATAAGTCGTAAAACATAGAACAAAAAAAATTCGTATGAATATTGTGATGCGAAAATTTCCTATACGTGTGTATAACCATTAGCACATCTTTAAGGTAAAAGGACGCCGACAGCAGGCGGCATGAGATCAAGCTTTGTGGAGCGCTAAGCCGCCTTCCCACGCGTTTCTGCGAAACGTTTGATGCTTGTTTTTCTACACAAACTTGCATGTGTATCAATGTGTATAAATATTACTTCCGTGTTGATAATATATAATATTGATAATATACAGGGTGATTCATGTAACCTGGAATATTGTATTATATCGAAAAATATGGATCGGACAGAAAATATACCGAATCGAAACTTTAAGATCTCCGAGGGAGGCATCCGCTAGTACTAAACAACGCCCACCCCCACACCCCCTGTGGGCGG
>WYDF02272657.1:4100-31678 GCA_009867245.2 Adranes taylori | reverse complement strand
ATGAAAGAAAAAAATGATACAACTTTTTTATCAATATAATATTATGCTGAAAATTATTGCAAATATGAATATAACACAAATTAACTAATTTTTATTGCATACAAAAAATACTTATCAATTAAATAAGAAAAATTTATCAAATTTTAAAACTATAAAAATTATTCATTGAAAATTAAAAACAGTTATTTCAAATTAAATAAACATAACTACAAGCTAATATTTAAAGAGTTACTATACAAATTATTAAAAATAATTTATACAATATTTTTATTAAAAATAATTTATACAATATTTTTAAAAACTATAATTTCTGCAAATTAATTTAAATTAATTAAATGTCAAGAAAAATTGTTCCAACAAAAACTAATACAAAAAAAAATTTTAAATTGTATAAAGTTTTATAAATTAAAAGTAAAATTATTATAAAATTAATAAAAATATACTTTAAAAAATTTATATCAACTTAGGCAAACATAATTACAACTATAGTTTAAAGAATTAATATAAACATTTTAAAATATTACTATAAAAATTATTAAAAACCATGTAATAAGAAATTGTTAAGCAATATAACACTTTTCCAAAAATCTATTCCAAATTAACCATGTTAAAATTTTCAAAGAAATTACTATAAAAATTAAAAATATTTTTATTGAATAAGAAAGAGTACAAATTAAAAGTAACATTACTATAAAATTATGTAATATATATAATTCATTGAAAATTTTTTAAAAAGTTATTTCAAATTAGATAAACATAATTAAAAATTACTATAAAAATTATTAAAAATGATTTATTCGCAATTTTTAAGAATTCTAAAAGTTACTGGTAATTAATTAAATGTTAAAGAAAATTCTTCAACGGTAACGTACAAATGGGTTATAAAAATTCTATTTATACTCATTAATTAGTAACCGAGCCAAAATTTTCAGAAATTAATAAATGAAATGAAGCAGTTAACTATTCTAACAGTAAAGCTTTCTTAAATAACCATACTTACTGTATGCATCTGAAGTAGTTTTGTTTAAAAATATAAATAAAAAAGTAAAACCAGTTTTGCACAGAATTTTTACACAAGGGATGTTTATATTTGAAAGTCTTTATATTACTATATAGAAGAATGATTTTATTTATCATACGTATACCCTTAAGTTAACTAAATCATTATATTATATAATATTGAAAATAGCAATTCAATGTTAAAACAGATTGAGGTTATCTGATCGAAAATGACAGACAAAAGCTGTCATGGAACCATTAAGAGGGGTTAGTAGAGTTGAGTAACGGATAACATTTAAAATAGCATTTTTCAGATACCTATTCTCCTTTTTTTTTAAATTATTTTGATCTAATACATTGACTACCACTTAAAGTGTTTAGCGATTAAAATATCTGATAAGTTCAGATTAAGTCGTGAATGGATAATATAAGCAATAATCTTTCACTATATGTACAATAATCATTCAGTATTTATTTGTATGTATAATTAAGGTTACCAGTTTTCAGAAATAGTAGGACATTGGTTTGAAACACTTTGAAAAGCACTCTTTGAATGGGCATACATTAAATACATGTTAGTGTATACTACATAACGAAAAAGATAATCCATTTAGGGTAATTGAAATATAGCGGGCAATACCTTGTAACACGTTTAGTAACATTTAATTAACGTAACAGTTGATGAGTATAGATTCGCACACTTATTGTCATGCGATAGAGATGTGCTAAAACCTATTGCTACTCCTCATAAATGTACCATGAAGGTAAAATAAATTAAATGAATGAATAATTTAGATTTCAAGCATTATTAAAAAATATCCAACTACATTAAAAATAAGAACGCTGTTTCAATATAAAACAATTATTTTATACTTTCTCTCATTTAGCGAGCCTACTTTTATTTTTTTTTCTTTCTAATTGCTTTATGTTTCGTAAAATAAATGCTGAAGTGTCCTGTTAATATGGATAAGCGCTGAGCACGTAATTAGGAGAAAATTAATTAGCCGCAGCCATTTTTGCATCTAGTTCATTTTCTTGCTTTCTTCATATTTTACAAATTTCTCTCTCCATCTTGCGATTTCATTTTCATTAAATTAAAGTGACAAACGTTTTACATAATGCAAAATTCGATACAGTAAATATGAATTAAGCTGATCTTTTACTTCGCTAAACGAGCATTCGCTATTGGAATTTATTATCACTCATGCTAAAATTATATGTTAAACCAGGTTAGTTCATGACTCTTTGCGCAGATTAAAAGCCGGGAAGCACGGCCCAATTGGCAATAAACATTTGACGACGTTAAAAATGAAATATTTAACGTCGTATTAGGTAATAAACCAACAAAATTTATTCATCATATGCTGATAACCGATTCTAATTACGAGACGTGTTGGGATATATTACGGAGAACGTAACAATAATAGGCTGGTGTTAGCCGTGTATGTGGACAAAAGTTTAGATCTTCCATCCGTGCAAGTAGAGAATTGTGAACAATTAGAGAGGTTGCACGATACAACAACGGAATATCTTGGAGCAATACAAAATTGAGGAGTGCCGAGTGAAGACAAAAGATTGGGGACCAGTTTTGGGCGAAGTCATATGTCGGAAATGGGACTCAGCAACAAACAGATTGTTTGAACAAGATTTACAAGAGCCTCATGAAATTCCAAAATTTGAAGGGATAATGGGCTTACTGGTAAAGAGGTTTCAATCCTGAGAAACAATAGGGACAAGAAATTCTTGGACATGCGCCTTTTGCAACAGAAGTCATGAGATATACGACTGTCAGAATTTTAAGAATCTGTCGGTTGAAGAAAGTTGGAGCAAATAAAGGAAAAGCAGTTTTGTCAGCAGAGTTTGAAGCACTGAGACAAAGAGTATAATGATGTCATGCAAAAAGTGTGGCAGAGGACATAACATATTGTTACACAAGACATTTCAGAATACATAGCCAACTACAGGACAGGCAAGAAAAATGTAACCAAGATGTAACCAAGATAAACACCCTCAGCTACGGCCAAGATGTAATGCCTCAAGTGGAACAAAATTAAAGAGAGAACAAAGAAATTCAGATAACCTTGTTAGCAACAGCTTTGCTACGGGTGTCTGAAATAGATCAAACAGTGCACAAAATGAGGGCTTTACTAGATTAAGATTCTCAGTCGTCATTTATAACAGAAGAAGCAGTCAAAAAACACATATTCAAATAAAAGGAGTAGCTGATGCCAAATCGGTTAAGACTAATGAAAAAATACAAACACAGCTGAGACCACGGTTTTCAAGCAAATTTAGTTTACGAGTAGAACTGATTATACTAAAGAAAATAACAGAAGAGATACCTCAGAAACTCGTAGAAAACGTGAATATAGAGGTATGGAAGGATTACCAAATAGCAGATCCAGTATTTCATAGATCTCGTCCGATTGATATTTTATTAGGAGTAGATGAATTATGAAGATTCCTGCTAGGAGAAGAGAAAAAATCACATAGATTAATTAGTCAAGAAACAGAATTTGGTTGGATATTGTCAGGAAATATTTGTAAGGAAGTACCATAATGAAAAGAAATGATAAGTCTAGTTTTTATGACGACAATCAGTTAACAAAGTTTTAAAATATGGAGGAAATTAATGGAGAAATGGAATTAGATGATAAGGACAATAGGTGTGAAAAATTTTACGCGTCCATCACATCGAGATGTGAAGACGGCAAAAATATCGTACGGATACCATTTAAAGAAGGTAATCAGGAGCTAGGAGGGTCAAACGGAAGGGCAGTTGCAAGACTGATATAACAAAAAAAAAGATAAAAATTTGGAAGGTGCTTACATACACTTTATGAAGGAGTATAAAGATCTAGCGCACATGGGAAAAGTAAAAATTGCTGAAAATAGCATAGGAAGATATTATATTCCGCATCAAGCAGTTATTAGACCAGAATCTTCGACACACCCAAGTTCGGATAGTCTATGGCGCATTTTGCAAAACAAGCAACAACAGAAGTTTGAATGATGATTTGTGGGTGGTTCGAAGACTCCAGCAAGAGATAACAACAATATTATTGAGATAGAGAATGCATAGAATCGCATTCACAGCCGACATTGAAAAAAAGTACAGGCAAAGCGAAGTACACCCTGAAGACCAGGAGCCTCAAAGAATATTATGGAGGGATAACAGAAGGAAAACTATACAAGAAAGATTTAAAACATTCATTTATGGCACAGCAGCATCGTTGTATTTAGAAGTGCTCACGTTATGGCAATTAGAGAAGATGCGGCTGAAATAATTAAAGCGGCTGAAATAATTAAGAGGGATTATTAAGTGGATGATTTGTTATCTGGCGCAGATAGTGTAGAATCAGCCAGAGAGCTACAAAAACAATTAATATAAATGATGAAGAAAGGAGATAAATCAGCCAGAAGAAAGGAGAAGAAAGGAGAAGAAAGGAAAAGAAAGGAGAAGAAAGGAGAAGAAAGGAGAAGAAAGTAGAAGAAAGGAGAAGAAAGGAGAAGAAAAGAGAAGAAAGGAGAAGGAAGTGAAGAGAGGAGAAGAAAGGAGAAGAAAGGAGAAGAAAGGAGAAGAAAGGAGAAGAAAGGAGAAGAAAGAGAAGAAAGGAGAAGAAAGGAGATAAAGTAGATAAAGGAGATAAATCAGAAAGGATGAAATCAGCCACAGAGTTACAAAAATAATTAATACAAAAGATGAAGAAATGAGGAATCATCCTTCGGAAATGAAGTAGTATTTAATAAACAGTATTCGAGGAGAATTAGTAGATCCTTCGCCAAAGCAAATAGAAGATAATATAAAGAAATCTTTAGGAGTCCTATGGCGACCGAGAGATGAGAGTTTTTATTTTCACGCAATTTGTAATAGTTTCACGTAGTTTATGCGTGCGAAAATTGAATATTTGTGTTTTCAACAACTAAATATGGCACTAACTAAAATGAATATACATAGGTTCGAAGGTAAATGTTTTGACCACTCTTGTTCTTGTTGTTCTTCTTGTTCTTGTTCATAATTCTTGTTGACGATTGGATTTATCTTTAACAAATAGTTGATGCTTTGAGATACCGATGGTTAATCATTGATGTCAAGTTGATTAAGATTCGGATTCAACTTAGTTTGGCAAACCAGAAATAATTGAATTCGTACATTGTAATTAATACAACACACGATTGTATAAGATTACTAACTTTTTAAGCTTTAAAAATTTCAGTAATACCAACATTTTAAGAAGTGCTGAATTACAGAAATATAAACATAAATATATAATAAATGAAAAATACTTGGATGGCCTAGGCCTGGTTGTAAATAAAGAATCAGAAATGAGGGGTGGACTAAAGAAATGGCTAAAACGTACTTATATAGCGTTTTATCGCCGCACTCTCTGCTTGATAGCCAAATGAAATTATTGTTAATATTAACTAACAACAATGACTATGTAATGGTAGTAAAGGGAAAAGGGGAAATGATATTGTAACGAGAGCGAGGGGCAAATGGATGGAAGCACGTAGAACAGTCATCCCCGCTAAATTTATAGCAGAAACAAATGGAGAGATAAAAAGCAATTTACACGTAGAAGCAATAAATTAGGATTGGCTCTTAAAGAAATTTTAAGCAATGATTAAAGTTTGTTATAGAAAAATTATCAAATCAATTATAGAAACAGATAACGAATGAGAAACAAATATGTATTAGCATATAATAATATCTGTATTAGAATTACCCCTGCATTACTCCCACCTTAATTTCCAATCTGTTCATCTCTACCCTCTATTATTCACTTTTAGTCTATTTTAATTTTTCAAATTCCGTGTATATACATAGTACATATAGGTATATGAAAGATATAGGATTCATCTTCGATTTCAGTTTCAGCTTAGTATGTCTCTTGTATGCTCATCACTGCAATCCATTCATATATAATTTAAAGACGAGTTAATAAAGAGCGATGTACGAACGAAATTTAATAACGAACGAAATTTTTCAAAAAAAAAAATTTTTTTGCTCAAAAATTTAAAAGAAGGGCGAATTTTTCAATGTCTCTTCGTATGTACGTATGGATATATGTTCAAAGCTCCTAAACTATTGGACTGATCCGGATGAAATTTGGTAGACAGGATTTTTACGCAAAATTGATTTTTGCATTTTTCTCTAAATCGCAGATGGCGGAAAAGCGTAATTAAGAGAATGAAATTTTTTATACCTAACCTTGTATTATGCATTTCATGAAATCTCTATCTGTTATAGAATACGACGTTGCCACGTTTAAAACTTAACAAATTTTCTCAGAAACTATAAAAGATAGGACAGTCGAATAACCTTTATTGTACTGCCTCTAAAGCTCTTTCGATTTTGTTTAAAACACTTTTGCCGAAAATCACAATTTAACATACATATATACATACTTTCTTCGTTTTACAAAACTTTTATCATGATTTTTGTTACATTTTTTATCTCGAAAACCCAGTATATTTTTATACATTTATATATTTTCATAGCCATTGCATTTATCTTTGAAATGATACCAACTCTAATAATTCCAAAGATATAGCCCGTAATATCTTAAAAACTTTTCATTGGCTACCACGGTTACCGGGGATGGGGTAAACCCATCCCCTAAATTCGCTACTGATTAGTGTTTTAAAACAGGCATTTAATAGGTAATATTTACTATTTTAATGTTGTCTATTTTAACTGTAAGATTATTACAGATGACAAAATATTAAATCCGAGCGCATGATAAGTACCCTTTTCTAGCATGGTTACAGCTACGGCATGGTTACAGCTACGAGTTTTTGTGCTAATCGATTATTAGCCTCAATAGCTATTGTGTTAATTTAGTTTAATAGAAGAGTTATAAGGTGAAACTAAAAGTATGACTTCCAGTATATGAAAGATGGAGTGGCGGTACCGTCCACAGATTTTGCCTTTCTTCACTCCTTTTTTACAACTTAGAGTAAAGTCGTAACTTCTTTGGACTTCAATACAAGTTGTAATATGTATTATAACTTCTTTGGATGTTTCTACAATCAATAAATACTATTTTAGGAAACGACATTTATCTTTTTCCCTCTTTCCTGTGTTGAACATGTGGGAGAATAAATTTTAAAATCTACCGCAATTGTGGACGCTTGGATATTTGAACAAATAAAAATAATTTTTAACTTAAATAATCAAATAAGAATTAAATTTGAATAGGCCTGGTCTTAAATTATCAATAATGCCCTTAGTAATATAAAATATTTCATATTAATATGAAATCAATTAAATTGATTTAGAGTGCTGTACAATCTTTTCAGATATATTGAAGTTACTCGTTGAAATTAAAATTAGGTCAAATGACGCGAGGTTCTTAGTAATAACGCTAAAAATTAAGTCTTTTATTCTTACAAATAATTAAAAATATGTACCGAATCAACGAAAGAAAAAGAAAAGAAAAGTGTTAAAAGTTTAAAGACAAATAACTCACGTGGTAATAAGAAAAATAGACATGTTTAAATTCAAAACCTGTTAAAAGAAAATTACGCATAACTAAAAAGTTTAATGAAATGCTCGATAGGCGAATAAGTCTATCGAGATGTTTTGTCGATAAATACAAACAATAGCACACCTAGATATGCGCACTTGGAATTAATTTGTTATATTTTATTAAACGCCTATCTGTTCGGTAAGCTTGCAAAATCATCAAATTGAAGTTTAGACACAATGTATATCATAATAATTACTTTTGTTTTGTTTATATTTAGATGGTAATAATTTCTAAGATATTGACTGAATTCTCAGGAAAAAATATAAAGCAAATTAGTTAAATTTACAACAAAAATGGAAAAATAGATTTTAGTGTAATTTAAAGTATAAAAATTTAATGGAAAATTTTCCATGTCCATCCGTGGTTGAGCATTTGTTGACATGTTTCCCTTTTTCACCCCCCCCCCTGATAATCACCACCATTATTTTCTTTCCTTCTTTTGTGCGCTCTCTAGTTTCTTATATTCCTCATCACTCTCTTTTTCTACAACCATTCCTCCTCCATTACATGTAAAATAAATATGTATCTTTTTATGAACATTGGAATTTTAAAATTTCTTCTACAAGTTTAGGCAATCCACTCAATGTAAATTTTCAATGAAGAATCGATGATAGTAGTGGTTAATATAATTTTGAAATCTTTATCTTCTGATAAGTGAATCCAATCTTCGAAAAAATCTCACCATGAATATGTATTGTTTTAAAAAAGTTTGCAGTATAAAAGAGAAGTAGAAACTTTGGGGAAAGGTTCGGGTTATGTTGTTATGTTTTCATTTTTTATTTTTTTAGCGACTCGCGACAATAACGTTTATATCTTCCCTCCAATTTTTAATATTCAGCCAATGATGTCATTTTGACAGGTTTAACTAGAATCGGAAGATTTATTAGCACTTTATTATGAAATTGTCAATTTCAATGAATTGATGGAAATTAGGAAGAACTAACGTCGAATTCAATTCATTTGAAGGAAAAAGAGAAAATAATGATAAATCGACAAGTTTTATACTTTTTGAGAAAAATAGGAAAAATGACGACTCTACTTGTAAATACAATTAAAAGTTGAACGACCTTACTTACACTGTTGTGTAGGTGATAAAGTTTTTCATAATCAATTATGTAGTGATAGAGTGCCAAAAATTGCACATACATTGAATAAATTAGTTTATTTAAATATATGGAATGTCGATATTTTAACTTTAGTTTGAAAGACAATTGAGAAATTGGACATTGGACACTGCGAATTAGCAGTCAGGATAATCAATTATTGGAAAATAGTAAACATTTGTAAAAGTATGTAACTAGGTTAATAGAAACAAACTAACCAATTTCATAATATAGATGAGTAACTAAATTTTAACATATACTTTTGTTATAATTAAATTATGTACATTATAAACAATATTTTAAAATGTAATCATAATAAAGAAGTGTCTTTCCTTTCAAATTTTTGGCGATAAGATAAGCCATTCTAAACTTGCTTTCTATCATATAACGTATCTCTTGCTAGGCCTTTAATTAAATTCCTAAAATCTTATACCTAGTTCATTCATTAATCGATATTTCTTTTGTATTAAATCTTTTAAATCTTGCCCAGTTTTAAAGTTTGTAATTTTAATTTAGTAAAGTAGTTTTAAATAATTTTTTTTATAAAAGTTTCATGAAACAAGAAAACACTAGTTAATTGCATGAAACATGAAAACACTAATAAAACTTGCACTCCGGTTGTATTAGGAAATTGTGAATGATATGCCACTCTATATAAGTCACGGTTAAAATTCTGTCTTGAAGTCAAAATTCAACCAGCTTGAAACAAGATAGTTGCATAAAACATATTTCAGAGGTTCGTTTCTAGAATGTTTCTATGAGATGGGGGATAACTTTGGTTAACAATTACATAACTACTAATAGCGTACTGAATTTTTTAAAAGATAAGTTTAAGGCGATTTTCCCTAAGCAGCGTATCTAATACGCAGCGTGACCTAAATGGGCACTTTCACGTCGGAAAGAGTGTATTTTTAATTAAGCTTCGCATTTCTGTTTTCCTAGGAAAAGTATAAAGTATTTCCTATATAAAATAAAAATATTACCTTTTTTTTGCTATTTATAAAACATTTGGACTGGAAGAAGAATGCTGAAGAATTTTGGACTCGACTTTCCATGAAGTGCACCGGAATTGCACCAAGCAATTCAAGAAGTTTATATTTCAACTATAAAGGATATTTTTTAGTTATAGTTCTTGCTTCAGTTGATGCAAATTACAAGTTTTTAGAATTACAAGAATTACAAAAATTAGGTAGAAATGAAGCTATATTTCCTCCCTCCGAAATTTTACCTAAATCAGACATAATTCTACCTCATGTAGTGCTTTAAAATGAAGCATAAACGAACATAGGATGAAACCATTCTGTGTATATTGTAAAATCCCAAAGCATATATAATTAAACTACATACTACATACACGATATGAATAACTGGAAAGGTAGGTATCTTCAGAATCTGCTATGATGCGTAACGGTGAGGCGCATGCGTAACACTGAAGCTACGGTGAGGTGCACCGGTGTTACTGATGTCGAGCGACTATATCTAACCCTGCGGCGCACAGGTTAGAATTATACACTCTAGTAAGTGTGATGAAAAAGAATAATACGGGCGCATAACAAAATGAAGCGCATCAGTGTTACTGTTGCCGATTGACTACAACTAACCCTGCGGCATACAGGTTAGAAGTATACACCCTAGTAGTATCAGAAGAATGGAGGGGTAGGCAAAGTGAAGCAAAGCTATTCAATATACATGCAATTCAGTGAAACAGCGTATTCTATATAAAATCGCTTACCAAACGCGTTCAATAGAACTGCTGTTGGCTGCTTTCGGATTGACTCAAACGGGAGCTAAATTATTATATTCAAAATCTCGCTATTGAGAGGCATGAGCCATCATTTAATTGTTACTCTGTTGTACGGATCGTATGTAGTCATGCTCCCATTATTTTATGACAAGGTACGGTTTCTCCATTGTGTCAGTGTTCCAGTAGCAGTATCCACACAACAATGGGTATAATAGCAAGACAAAGCCAAACCAGCAGTGTACCACGTATGTGGATATATACGTAATTCTCACTGTAAATATTAATATAAATAATAATGCGTCATCTTGTAACGCTTAACAGTGAAGCACGACTCATGCACGCACGCACATGCACACATCATGCAATGCTACATCGAGCACTTATTATAATTAATCAATGTAGATACATAGGCGTCTAAATATATTTCTACTCTGCATAACGTATGTGGAGCGCTATAACAAAAATGCGTTGGATTAATACATAAAAATCATGTTTGTTTATCTAATAATAGAAAATACGTTTTAATTATCAGTGGCAGCAAAATAATATTTGTTAATAATTGTTATTTATTTATCATACCAGTACACTTAAACGAACAAATATAGGGTTTCCACATCTCATCCGTTTAGTTGATTTAATTTGTAATCTAAAGAGACTTGTATTTGTAAGCTAATAAACTTTGTTACAGGACATTGAGCTTCATACCGAAAACATGATACTTTTAGCAGATACAGGTGGTTTTGACAAATCTGCAGATTTTCAAGTGAGAAGTTGATTTACGGACGAGAAGTTAATCTTAATATAAAATGAACAAGCCACAGTATTTATTTTCTCAAACATTTTAATTTTGCCATTTTCATAATTATGAAGTACAGCAGTAAAAAATATTTTAGGTCTCTTTTGGGTTTCTTTTACAGCGCCCTTATTACGTCCGACGTACAATGCTGGCGTGGAACGTATTACGTTCTATAGTAGAACACTAACAGTAAATTCTAGTGAAAAGAATTGTCATTTGAAATTGGCACTACATTCTAGTCATTTGAAAAGAACCCATTGGAGCATATAATACATCGAGACAATGAATATTTTTTTATTAATCTGGTTTTTCTGTCATCTCCTTTTCGATTGCTCATTAGAAACTAACTTAATAATTAGTAGGAAAACGAACGTTTTCTACAGTCATAGAAACAGGAAGACAATATTTAATAAACACAAAGCAGGCACATACATTCTCCTACGCAACGCATTGGCCCGCCGAAAGAAATAGCATCCAAAAATATGCAATCAGTTTAATGGTACATTGTCGAAAAAACGTTTGTTGTTCATTACAAACGAAAATATTGCACCGATCTGCTTACCGCGTCGAATGCAAAACAATATGATTTCATAGCGTTTTCTAACAGTACGAGATAAATAAATGAAGAAGCGATTACGAGAATAGTAATTATTGTTCCTAGTTGTTGAGGTGATTTGTTGATGATTGTAAATGTTTTTGATTTATACAGAGGCAACACAAATTGTCGTTTCAACAAGCAATTAATTTGTAAGTCTCCTCTTGGTAATTTTTAACGTTTAGTTTCTTTCATAAATTTGAAAATTAGTTGAATTTTAAAATGAATTCTGAACATTTGGATGATATTAGTATAAACAATATTTATTAATGACGTATTGATATTATTGTAAATATTATTTTTATTTATATAATATTATTTTTAATTAAATTAATAATATTAAAGAAATTTATTATTATATAATAAATAGTTTGATACAAAAACTCAGACAGTATTCCCAAAAATATATTATTAAAACATATATAAATATAAGTTACATAAATATTTTAATCGAAATTGATTGGTCTGTTTCCAATTTCTATATAGTTATGATTTTTTTTTTTAATTCTTAAATTGATAGTTTTTTAAGAAATTTTAATTTTAATTAAAGACATTTGAATTACTTGATTAATATTTGTTTGATTAATATTTAAAGGCTAATTTTAATTAAAAGTAACAAGGACGCACACAATAATATGGCACACTACTAAATAATAAAACTGATTAAGTTCTTTTTCTTTGTCACTAGAAGGAATAGGTTTATTGAGTTTTAAACGGAACGAGAACGGTGTAGCGGTATCTTTACGGAACGAAACGGTCCATCGCGTTCTGAGCGTGGAACTAGAATTGCCATCACTACTACATTCCTGCTGAGGTGTTCCGGCGCGTTGCGCTGTACGTAATGCTGGCTAGAAAAGCCCGCCTTTATAGTTTCACGAATATTTTTTATTGATTCTTCTCGTTATTGGTTTAACTCGAATAGGCATCTTTTTAACTTTACATTGTAAAATCAACCAAATATTTTGTATTTTCTCAAATAAATCAAATGTACTCAAAAATTAATTCTGTTAAAAATAAGAGGACATATTAATTAGAAATATCCACAAATGATAAAATGACATGATTTTACTTTTTTCCGCTATAACAGCCGATAACGAAAATTACACATCAACATAAATCCACATTCAATATTATGGCAACATGGTGATATATACCTCTCCAACAATGTACCCGTCTCTGTTTCCACTACCGCGTAAATTTGTCGTCTGTATGTCATCTTATCAGCACGAATGTTCGGGACGTGCGGAGACAGAAATGACTTTTAAATTGGATCATAATTGGATGTGCACTGCTCGACAAAAGAGTATAGCACAAGTTAGGCTTAGAGGAAAAATTGACTGTGAAATGTCATTAGTTCGACAAACTAGAAAGAAAATGGGGAAAAATGCGAATGAAGCATAACAATGAAAACTAATAATTTTAAAACGCGACGAGTTGAAAGTGTCGAAAGGAAATTCATTTATGTATTTTTATTACATTAAGAAATTGTTTTTTACAGCGTCAGAACTATTTAACGTTTTATGATTTTATAAGGATAAAACTTCTTTTTTATTAGCTAATTAAATTGTAATCAAACTATTCAGCACCCTTTTCTCCCATTGTTGATTACATTTACTAATAGTTTAATAGAAATTTACTATATTCCTACCCTACCCATGAATCCCACGGTCCCAGTATTTGCTTACGCCGTGGATAGCTGCGGCCGTCCTTGACTCACTTTTCGGGGTAATTTCTAAGAGGCCATTCTGGCGTGCTTTGCATGTCAGATTGTCTTGGACTTGTGAATTCGCCTATGCACGAATTCGCTAACTCATGAATTCCCCGGTCTCCATTATTGTCTACAGCGCGGACAGTTCTGCTGTCCGGAGTCACATTTGAGAAATTTCTAACTGGGCAATTTGGCGTGCTTCGCAAATAGCCTACGCACAAATAGCCTACAATAGCCTACGCACAAACTCTTTGCTATCTCCATATGTGCCTCTAGCGAGAACAACTCAGCTATCCGCTTTGTCGCGGCCGCTTTTGAGTCATTGTTGAGAAATTGTTAACAGGGCAGTATGGCATTGGACTTCTGAATTTGCTTATGCACGAATTCGCAAATCCATGAATTCCCCGATACACATATTTGCATACGAGTCACGTTTAGGAAATTTCTAACAGGGTTTGATTGGCACGCCAGACTGCAGGTCCTGCAGTAGGCGCTAGGTCATCGAGAGGCGCCTAGAATATCATTTTAATTCTAAATTTGTATTTGTAAATAATTTTATAGTCGTATACTATAAGCACCTCGTGTTTTACACATAGGCTCACAATTTATTTATTCATTCTATTTCAGTAAGTCATTGAATATCTGAATGCTACAGGATCTGATCAACTTGATGAAATAATTTTAATATGATGTAGGTTAAATTTATTCCTGAACCCTTTTAAAGTAAATCTACTCTTATTGATGTAAATATGCCAAGAGAGAAAACATTGACGAGCCAAAACACCCAAGTAAAAACTGCGGAACGAGAAAATAAAAGAGCAATGAAAATCATGCGACGTGAGGTAATCGTATGCGTTGAAAAACCACGAATCGCTCTTTTTATATTTGCCGAAGCGAAATGCAATTAAAAGGTACGCGAATTATCCGTTAATGAATTTTTAATTAACGACCCAACAACGTCAAATTTAGTCTATCCAGCTTCAGACCCTCCCCAATTTTTTTTCTTCCCCTGCAGCAGTCACTTTATTTGTATCGGTTTTAATTTCTTTTGAACAACGCTAAATATTTCATACTGTTAGTTTCATATTTTTGAACTGATATATTATTTTGAAAAAGCAATAATTCGATAAACTTAATACAGTTACGTACAGAAAACCTTGCAATATTTTTAAAAAGTTTTGCGCCTTTAAAATAAAAACTATGCAGGCCCATCGACTGGAGGAAAGTAGGACTTTTCCATTAGACTAGAATTAGACATCGTTTGGCATTAGACTAGAATAAGAAGAAAATCAGATAGAAAATAGACGCCTGCAAACTTATTACTTATGGGCCTCGGGTATATTCAGCTTCGGGTATCATCGTTTATCTTCGTGTATCATCGGGCTGGGATGTCATCGTATAACTTCGTGTATCATCGGTCTCAGGTAACTTTGGTTTCGGGTATCATAATTTATCTTCGTGTATCATCGGTTTCGGGGATTTCGTTCAGCTTCGTGTATCATCGTATGGAAATCCTTCAGTATTACGCCTCATTATTGCGCAATATCTTATCTTACCACCAGCATATCTTACCAGCTATATCTTAGCAGCATCTCATACCAGCAGCATTGCGTAATACGTAAATTATCAGCGGATCGGGCTGGCGGCCATCTTGGATTTAAAATTCTAGGAATTTGGGCGTTTTCCATTGATTTTTTCGTTAAAAACCCGTTCGAAATTAGAATCCAAATTTGCATTTTAAGTGCGAGACCTGGGGGGTGGAGCTACGCCACGTATTTTTAACTCGATCACGTGCTTTTATGTTTACAAACAAATCGACTACGTGCTTTTCTGTTTCTAACATTGATGTCCGTTGACTTTCTTGTTCACATTAGAGTATCCAATTTACATTTTTCAGTGGTAAGCCAATGAGTTATGCAATAATCCAAAATATTGCGCTATATCTAACCAGTATTGTGTAATACCTAACCTCAAATTATCGTTTGTATGTATTAGTGTTGGAGTAGTAGTCGAGGGGGGGGGGGTTAGTCAATTATGGAATAAATTGTGATAAAAAAGGAGTGGGGCCGCGCATGCGCAGATGATTAGAAGCGTTTAAATTAGGGTTATCAGCTTGGTGAAAGTGACGGTGAACTCTCCAATCCCTTTTACTTAAGGTGATAGTCAAAATTAAAAGGTTCAACTTTTGTTTTATGCCAGATATAACAAAACGGAGGACTTCCAGTATATAAGAGATGGGGTGGTGGTCACGTCAACGAATTTATTATTCTCTTCGCGTGCACATGAAAGGGATGTTGGTATATATAAGCGGCCATCCGTCTCGCCAATCCCACCAACAGCTCCATGAGACGTGCCATTGCAGCCAAGCCCGGGCAAAGGATGGTTGTATCCCGCAAAGCGCGAAGACCACCGTCGCCGCCTCTTCCGGGTCATTTTCGGTGACAGCGACTAAAGATCTACGAACTCACTTTATTTTATTCAACAACGCAACTTCAACATCGTCGATTCCACACCCTGGCAAGGCGATTCCTTCATCACCATCAATAGCGCATCCGTGTCATGTCAATTTAATTCGATCAACATTATCGTCAAACAATCCAAACTTTCAGAAGAACAATCATAAGAATTATCATATCACATCTAGGCTTTTTTTCGAAGAAAAGAACCGTCCTAATTAGTACTTTTGCATTATAATTAAATTTAAACAATATGTTGGTCAATTAACGAGTGCGAGTAGAAACATTAATATATTATAGATACGGAAATAAGTAAAAACTATGTTTAGGCAAACATAAAAGCAGAAAAAATTAACGCTTGTCGCCTAATCACCTACGTGTAGCTTAATATTATAATGAACCGGATTTGATAAATCGGCCCAATTAAAGAGAATATAGATATAGAGTTTTATGCACAAGCAATATATGTTATAGAAAATTCTTATAGTCCATCAGACTTAAGAACAACATAACTTACATATCTTTGCTGGGAGTTATTTTACCTTCATATTGCACAGAAGCGATAATATTTTCCCTGTACAACGCTCAATATGTAGGAGATAATATTAGAGACCAGTAGAAGGTACATGGGGAATCAAAAACTAAATGGAGTTGAAGATCAGAAGCCTTTCGTCCTTTAGTGAGATATCTTCAAAGGGTAAGTGAAGCATTGGACGAATTTGTTGCCACAAACGAAGAAGAGAATTTAATTGTTAAAGTTCACTCAGAAACGATGCTTTGATAGCCTAGAATGCTTTGATCAAAGAAACCTAGTTTAACAATTATGGGCGTTCTCTATCAATAGAATAGCGGAAAACATTTGAATGGCTTGTATATTAGTTTTTACAAACGTACGGTTTATAAACACATTCCAACAAAATTTCTTTTATATGGCTTAGGGTGATTTTAGATCTTAGAAAATAAATCCAGCGTGAAACATACTATTAAGATGTCCTTGTAATTGAGGTGTTACATTATCAAAGCATATGGACCTGTAACAATAGATGTACTTTTGTAAATAACTGTATAACAAAACAGTTCTTGGCAGCATAGTTTATTATCTGTAATGCACTAGTAGTAAATGTTTATTATAATAAGGGTAAGAACCAATATTTTCCATTAATTACAAACAAACGAATTAAAGATGTTTATTGTTGAAATTATAGCTTTGTTGATTCTGCAAACTTTTTGCAATATTTTAATTTATTTTGCCTAATTAGGATTCAAATCCCTATCCTACCCAAAATTTATCTCTTAGTCAAAGACTGAATAATGTAATGAATTCCTGAATGTTATGAAGACAGTAAAAGATGCAACTACAGGTATGGATAACATCTCATACACCATTATTTGAAATCTCCCTCACAGTATCAGTTTCAATTTTTAATGATATACTAACTTCAGGTTGTATTCCACCGTCATGGTGCAACTTACACAATTTTTTCCTTAATTAAGCCAGGTAAGAATCCTCATAATCACGCTACTTATAGATCGATTGCCCTCTCCTCCTGGCTACGCAATATTTTCGAACATATTGTAAAGTGTCAGTTAGAATGGTGGGTGGAGTCCAGTGAACTCTTATCTACCATGCAATTTGGATTTCGACAGAGTTATCAGACGATGGATTGTATAATTCATCTTTACGACTTTACAGTAATATTGTAGTATTTTATTAACAAAGGATTGATGTGCTTCTTTATTCCTGGACATTGATAATGCTCATTATTCGGTTCTTCCTCTTCAATTATGTTCAATTCTTTCCAAGATGAATTTATCTAATCGTTTGATTAATTTAATCTATAATTTTATATACTTTAAGCGTTTATTTCTATTTAGTGACCCGTATAAGTACTGGCATTCATGGGTTGTACTTCCCCAGGAATCAGTTTTAAGACCCATTCCCTTTTATCTATATCTTTCATAATTATGTAATTTTATCTCTTTGCATTTGTGTCTTATAATATATGCAGATAATATATACCGATTTATACAGGTCAAACACATTTCAGTCGAGAGGGAATTGCAGTTTACCATAAATAATATCTCGATCTACTTATGATGTTTAGGATTACACATTTCAAGCTTGAAAGGCAAACTTGTAATCTTTGCTAACAAACAATCAATCCCAGATATTAATATTTGGTATAACAACTATGTGACCCCTAAGGTAGATTTAGTTCAAATTATAGGTATGTGGGTGGACAACAAATTAAATTTCAAATACCATATTGATATGCTGATCAATAGTTGTAACAAAAGAGCGGACCTTAATATTTCGCTTGTTTTACAAAGCTTTTGTTCGGTCAAGAAGATTATGGTTTCATTATTTATCTGGACTGCTCTAAGAGTATCCATGAAAAAATCGACATTTGATATTGAAAAAATTAAGCCTCTTCCTATATTCATTAGGGTTTTGAGGCATTGTCTTCTATCCTTCGAACTATTAGATAAGCTCAGATTTTTCCCTGCATACGAAATCTCAATGGAGCACAATATTTTGTAATTGGACTTTAATTTCTTCCCTTATTTCAAGAGATTGTCGGTAGTGATAACACAACAGTTCGGGCCTTTTAAGGATTTTCTTTTTCATGGTAGTAGTAGGCGAGGGCCAATTCTAAACTTCCTCACACCCTCCAAGATCTTATCGTAACTCGATCTAAACGTCATTGACAGATCAGTGCATTGACAGCTGTAGTATAAAAATGCAAATGGGCATTTCCGGCACGACAGGACATTTGCGGCATCAGGATTTTGAAAACATGGTACAGAGAATTGAAATGGCGCTAAATTAAAAAAATCATCGCGTGCGGGCACTCATCGTTCAATGTGTGTATTTGATTAGCGCGAAATTTGAATTTTTCAAAATAATGGAGCTGCAAACATCTTTAGAAGCGCGCCCACCTCAAGGTGCATAACGTTTACAACTAGATTTTAAAATATCACTAGATTTTGGCGCCTGGCCCTTATCTCAACTCGTTCTAGACGTCATTGACAGATCATTGAATCATTGATGACAGATCATTGACAGCTATCAAATTAAAATCCAACACGTTTACAACTAGATTTCTAACTGCATTTTAAAATGTCACTAGAAATGGAAACAGATTTTAAAATATCACAAGATTTAATTTCAAATAAACCTAAATTTTGTAATGAACTCCACTTTTGTAATGAAACCAGGTGATAGGTAAGTACGCACTTGTATCATTTAATACTCATCCGATTTTAGTCAAATGAAGACTTATTTACAAGTATAGGTAAAAAATAAAATCAACGTATGCATATGTATTTTTTTTTATAAAAATCGTAATATAATAAACAAATATTTGAAAGATAAAATATATAAAAAAAAGAAATATTTGAAAGATAAAATAGTAATAGAATAAAGATTCTAATCCACTGCCTGATATCAAACCCATTCACTCTTGCTCGGATAAAACAGGAAATATTGAGTGAATATTGTAATATCCCCAAGCAAGAGTAGAGATCCGATCATCACAAATGTCTCTCTTGTCAACATTTAGGGATAGGGCCAACTAGCCAATTGGTTTAATGAATTTGTAGAAAAAATCATACATTAGTCACTTTGATACTTCCAATACGGCAAATCCGATGTAAAACGGTATGTCGTAAACATACTTTACAGGAGACACGTGGATAGCAACAAGGTTTTCGGAAAAACCTGTCGTATCACGAAAATTCAATTTTACAATCAAGCTTGTAAAATTGACCCATTCTGATTAGGTGGGTCAATTTTACAATCTTCCAATGATGTCACAAGTTTTATATCCTTGCGCTTTTCAATCTTCTCAGTAAATTTACCAAATATAGTGTACCGTTATTATGTACCGTTATTACGTACCGTTATTACGATTGCCGTGTTCAATCGTTTCGAGCCTACATTCCTATAAATGCATGCCTATAAAAGACAAAATTTACCGAAAATTGCATTGTTCATAAGCTATAGAAATAAGCTATCCTTCTCAAAACTATTTGCCGCAGCCTGTCGCATCATGGTGTTTAGTTAAATGTACTGCCCATGCCATTTAGACTGTTGAATCTTAAAGCTCTGAGTGTTTTAGTCAAATTTAATGTAGGTGGAACCCTTGTCTCAGCCAAGAACTACGAATTTTGTTTTGACGAGTCTACCATTCAGGATAACAATTCATTTGCAATAATATTTCCAGTTGCATTGTTCTAAAACTGATATATCATTCTCCATTAGACTCCCAGATTATTTTTCTATACTTTATGCGGAAAACTGAACAATTATAAAGAAAAATAAGCAATAAATATCACGTAGAAAATGAAAATTTAAAACAAAAAATTGTTTAATGTTTAAAAGGAATCTTAAATAAATTGGGCATGGTAAATTTGAATTTGTAAATAGTTTATTAATACGAATGCTTTGATTTTGAAATAATTATTATTTGCTGTGTCAACACATAATAAATTTTAAAATATAGTATACTATATTTTAAAATAGTACACTATATTAGTATACTATAGTATAGCATACTATATTTTATAGTATACTGTATTTTAAAATATAGTTAAATATTAGTGTTACTGAAATCTGATATCAAATGTCACGTCTATGTAATTAATATGCAAAGCTAATAGCCTGATATGACATAATATGATTTCTTATGCATTACTTTGATTTAGTTGACAAATTATTTATAAATGGTTAAGTAGCTAGATATTCCTTTTGACTTTAATGTTATTACTAAAAACTGCATAAAATATTTTCTTTTGAATTTTCTTCTCATCTTCTGTCGTTAGATGTTACTTACACTGTTCAACTTGATTGAATATTTTACCTCTCTCTCTCTGTGCTGCTTTTAAATCCACTAGTTGAAATTCGATCTCAGTAACGTTGCTGGGATGACTTTCTTCGTCGATTGACTCGGTGCTGATCTGGCAGTAGATAACTTTGGACTCCTTAATCATCAATGCAGAATTTTCAATTCAATAAGGGATAAACTAGCATTTGCATTAGAAAATGGTTTGACAATTAAACTATGATGATCCCAGATCATTCAGTAATTGCTGGGAATTATAGATCTGATTCAATTACCCAAAGCGGCCACAAGAAAGCTTCCATGATCTATAAAATTTACCCCTCTGTCTTATTTTCAAAATCTGAAAATGAGACGTATTTTTCCTTACAACCTGCTTGGTCGGTGGATGAAATGGTATCGGATAAATGGTTCTGTAAGATTAATCCAAAATAAGGACCCTTTCACGGTTTAACATTTTTGAAATAAATTCCCGAAGTATTGTTGCTTCTATTTGCAGGATAAGATTAGGTCATGTATTATGCTCACCTAACCAGAATTGGTCTGAAGGATGACCCTTTCTGTTTATGTGGGATTTTGTTATGTTAACAAACAGAATTTAGTCAACAGAATATTACCTCCCTCCTGGCTATACTTCACAGTTTGGGGCTTCCTTCACCGTTTCAAATCAAGAATTTACTTTCTAATATGAATAGAACATTACTTTATTGTTTGATTAAGTTTCTAGTTAAGTTGAAAGTTAATTTATAATTTAGTGTTCAAATTGAAATAAGGTTGAATTTCTAGGTCGCATCCTGCATCATTATGTCAAATTTTTTTCTCACGTTACCAATTCCTCGTTCAATTGAGCGACGAGAGTTGGTGATAGGCTGGATCGGCGAAAACTAACCGGTTTTAAATAACTGCACAAAACAACATTTGTGTAATCAAATTCAAGAAGAATTAACAAGTAAACCTACCATTGACAAAAGTATATCTTAAGCTGCAATAATTTTACAAAATGGGTCACAAGGGTAACATATTTGCTGCGATAAGTTTAATGTTAAGCTATTAGAAGTGTATGTATAGTTATTTAGTCTGATCATGAAAGATATCTAAGATATTATAAGCTATATTTTTGCAACTGTTGAAATTGGATTCCTTGTTTTAATGACAATAATTAAGAAGGCTATCAAAATATAGAAAACTTATTGTTACGTTTAAATTTGGTGACATGGAATTACGCTAGTTTTCGCAAATACTTGATGTTGCGAAAACCACGCAATTCTTTAAGGAATCAAAAAGTATTATAAATTTCAGGTAGAGCTAAGATTTTATAATTGACTTGGGCGTGACTCAAGTAAATAAAACTACATTTTGTTGTTTATTTAAGAGATGAGTCAAATCATACGTCGAGAGTTCCGTTTGTTAAATATTTAATATAGAACGTTGTTTATTTATAACTGTGAAGCAGCTCCAAAGAAGCAAGTACGGTCCATGGCTTTTATGGATTAAAATGTAACACAATTAAAGTAACCAATAAAAGAAACGAAACCACCAATAACTTTAAATAATCTATTGTTAAACAAATGATATCTATTGTTAAGTAAAACGGGAGATGAGTATTTAAGGTTATCAAATCCCAGTTAATAAAATACAGTAATTGTTCAAAAATATTTAGCTTTAATAGATAATAAATAAACGTATCTTAAACGTTTTAAATTAATTCACAACTCTATTCTATCAAAAGATGTGTTAAGTTTTAATGATTTACTACTAGTCCTGCATTATTCTAAGCAGTTTGTTTCTACATAAAACTTATTATGAACATAACACATTTAATTCCCATAATTGCAACATAAATAAATATCTATGGAGCGATAATCAACTTTAAATTAAACTTATTATTTCTATTCTTTAAATGAATTTAATATTTACGTTTACATTATTAAATTAAATGATTTATTCCTGAATGGTGGCGATTATTTCTCTTGTCTGAAAAATTAAATGAATTAACTTACATGTTTCTAACTGACTCTACTAGTCGCATAATTCAAGCGAGAAAAATTAATACATTTCGGATAAGGAACTAGTTTGAGAGCTACCGTTGACCGCTTTAGCTTATATATTATCGTGTAAAAAAGTTTGCCGCTCTGATACACAAAAAGGCGTGGCCAAATCCCTGTTATCGACATCTCTCGACAACATGATACAGTGTATCGTTTCCTAACTAGTGAGCTATTTATTTTCTATCCTTCTTAAAGTTCTAGAACGTTCTGGAAGGAGCTGGAACTTTTTCCTTGCAAACGGGTTGTTCCATGATCTTTCAGCCAAGCGCAACGAACTTCAAGCAAAAGGTAGAGGACTTGGGCTTGCCAGATTCAAAGTTGTCGATCTGGTCATGTATCAGGGTTTTATTTATTTTTTATATTGATATTGAAATGAATCTAATTGTGTTAAAAGACATTTTTTGAAAAGTTTAACATATTGAATGTATGTTAAACTTTTCATGAATAGAATAAATAGAAATCAAGTTGTGTTTTATTATTTTATGAGCTATATTGACCCCATATAATTTCACCGTTATCGATTAATTTATAATAATCAAAAATAAAGTCACTTTAGTTATCTGTGTATTTCCTACGATCACTTTTATAGTCGGATGCGTTTTGTCAGTTGAAATGAACTTTATAAATTCTTAACGCGATAGTATTCAAATATGAACTACGCAAGATAACGATCAGAGTGATATTACGCTATTTCTGCAAAATAAAATATTTTCTAATGATTAATGGCGAAAATAATTTCTTTCCCCTTCACTTTTATAACAATTGAAAGGTGATGCGTTGTTGATGATCCCGCATTTTCTTTTTAATGGAAGTAACAAATTTCAAACTTACTGAATCGTGAGGTCTATTATCATTTGGACAATACGCGATTTAGAACCAAGCATAAAAAAGTGTGAAGAGTGCTGTGCTATTATTATAATATTCAATACAGAGATTTGAAGAGACTATTATGCCGTGTACAATACGTTTATTGAGTTATATGTTTATGTTTTGTAAATAATGTGATCTATTTTAAGCACTTACTTTTATGCCATTGATAATTTTGGACATGCTTCGGTTATTATTTTATTTTCTGTCGGCGTTGATTTTCTCGTTTTTTTTTTTGAATTTGGACATATTTTTTTTAGATATCTGAATTGTACTCATGATAACTGACATTCTACAAAATTAAAAACAATGTAATCATTTCGGTTCAATTTTTAAGCACATAAAAGTTTTTTAAGAAAACTTTAATCACTCAACTTATTATCAATCGACGTTTCAATCTACGTGATTTTATCCATATAGTTTTCGATATTTCTGAATTTGATTATTATTACCACCAAAGGCTGTCTGCGGAATACCGCTCCATAGCAGTGCACCCAAACGGCTAATTGTACTTTACCTGATTGTTTGGTCACACCAGTCTTCTAATATTTATGTACCAATTTCAATATTTCCTGGTGAAAATGTTTTTGTACCAATTCAGGTTCAACTTTCGTTGAAATTAGTTTCACCTTCTGGATGCCAATACTTCACACTCACATATGATATGTTGAGCGGTATCGCTGCAAACTACTTTAGCAGCGTGTAAGCTAATTTTCTACCTATGTAACAGACCAGTTACAATTTTTATATTATTCCTGCCGGTTTTAACTAATTTGAGATTTTGTTTTTACATAGAGTCTCTAGAAAGCGCTTACTTGTGTTGATTTCCAGCTAATTTTGCCTAACGGTCAATGTGCCCCACAGACTACCACAGCTGATGATTATCTGGCCAGATTGAGATCAGTCTGAATGTGATCAGTAAGAATGATCAGACTGATCATTTTGTCGAGATCCATTTATACATTTTAACTCAAATAGAATGGCCAGATGTTATTGGCCTAGCTGCTTTACCGACTTGACGCTCTCACTTTGTCAGAGAGAAAGTTTTCCTGCTACCCAACGGTTTCAGCAGTTTTGAGATCCGTGCACACCATGTCTCTGATTGTTTTCTGCTTGGTTCCACTTTCGCTCACGAGCTACCTTCTGACTAAATATATCTATCGATCTGGAAAAGGCGTCCTAAATGTCTTCGTTTAGAGCAATCTTATTGCTAATACAGTCCGGAGATAAGTCAGTACCTAGAGTACGTTCTAAGGTGTGTCTCTCGGCGTTCCAAGACTCGCAGCTAAAGATGGTGTACTCCACACTATATTTGTAGCCACCGCTCACAGCACTCGGATGCTCTTTGGCCAATGCGAAAGAGATATTCCCCAAAGCTACCATGCTCCGTTAGCACTTGCGAGAGATAGTAGCTGAGTTTTCCACGTTTGGAGTCACAATTTGGACATTGTATATGAGCCGATATGTCCAGCTGCTCTTCAAAGAAGTCTCCTATTTTTTTTGTCATTTTATTAAAGTCACTGGACGTTCTGCTTTGGTGGTTCTACCCCACAGATATGCATTTAGAGCCAACAATTTTATTGGTGCAACTTCCGCGATGACACCGAGCGCGTCAGAAGATACGGTCCTGTAGGCGCAGGTAACTCCTAGCAGTCCAGTGCGTTGAGCTCTTTTTAGGAGGCCAGCAGTCCTGGCAGTTGCCAGAGCGCTTGTCCATACCTGCACAGCGTACAGAGCAGCAGACGCCACTACAGTACATAGAAGTCTACGCTTAGCAATCCCAGTCCCACCTATGCAGGGCATGAGCCTGGATGTAAGTGCTAACTATGCTCACTTTCATAGGTACATACTTTACATCGGCTCCCAATTGCAGTGATTTATCGAGCACTATTCCTAGATACTTGGCCTCTTTGCTGAAAGACACAGGATGTCCGAGTACACTAATGTTTTAGTTTGAGACCCTTCTTCGCTCGATTATTTTAATTGCTGCATTTAGATTTAGTTCTAGCTCGTACCCAGTCCTGGAACTTGCCATAACAGCAACGTCATCCGCAAAAGCAAACAGTATTTTTTTGGTAATCTAGTCAACGCAAACATGACGTTCCACAGAGTTGAGCCAAGTACTGACCCCTATGGAACTACACAGGTAATCTTTCTTTTTTGCTCTTTGCCATCACCTGTAGTATAGCGGAGGTCTCTCTTTGAGAGGTAGCTAAAAAGAATTGCGCATAGATACGGTGGTGTTTCTTTTCCTTCGAGCGCTCTCTTTACGCTGCTCCACCCATCAGTGTTGAAAACATTTTTAACATTCAGCAAAACCAACGCACTCAGATCTCTTTTGTCTCGTGCCAGCCTGAGCTGCTCCGCCTGATTCTATGACAACTTTTACTCCTTTTACTGTGGATCGCCCTGCTCGAAAGCCATACTGATAGTGATGTAGACCGTCAACTTTCTTTATGTAGACCGAATCAGCCGTGTGGTTTGCTTCTTTCCATGGTCTTTGTAATGTTCTCGCTAGCAGTATACTATTGAATACGTACAGGAGCACTGATTGATTAACCTCCACTAGCAGTTCAATCACGCGACCCAGAATTCCATCATGGCCAGGGGTTTGGCGTCCTTTATTTTCGCGGTTGATTGCTGCAATTCTTTTAGACTAAAAGGTTCTACGTTTTCTAAAAGTCGAATGGGCCAATTTCCATTAGTGCTACTCCTTTCTGGAAACAAGTCCCCTACGATTCGGTCGATATTTCGGGTGGAACGCACCTCTTGTGAGGTCGTTTGGTAAACCACGTTGTAGGGTAGTTCCAATGAATCTTCCTCTATGGTCATCTGAAGTTCGCTCCAGCATTTGTCAGGGCTTTGCTTAATAGTAAAGCGTAGGGTTTTGCGTGCTTCCTTGGCATTTTTGCAAGCAAATTCCGCAGTACTAGGTCCATGGCGTTTAAATATGCGCTGATATTTGCGCATGGCTGCATTGGCCGCTCTGCGTGGCTCAGCTATTCAATACGTTTGCATTTTTCTCGTTCTTTGCTGAGGAGGAATATTGCGGTCACAACAATGCGTAATGCCTGTCATAAGGTAGCGGTCATATCGCTTGCCGTACCTTAGATTTCGTCACTGTTAATAAGTCCTGCCTGTGACTCAAGATTCATTTTTATGGCCCACCTGCATTTTGAATAATCCAGTTTGGATTTCTGAGCGGTGCCAATCTCAAATCTAATGTAGCAATGGTTGCTTGTCGAGTCCTGGTCGTCAACTCTCTATCACTCCAGCTTTCGCTGGTTCTAGGGTTTGATAGCGTTAGATCAATATTTGACGTCTGATCACATCTGACAAAAGTTCGTTTATTTCCCTCGTGCGAGACATACAGTTCCAATGTAGAAATAAAGTCCTCAACCATGTGACCGCATCTATTACGAGTGTTAGATCATCAGGATGAAGACTTTGCGTTAAAGTTCTTGCCACTAGATCTTCAGCAATATCTGTAATCAATGTCTCCAAGTTGTCATTAGGGGAAAAGTAGCAACTAATCACTACTAGTCCTGCTATCTCCACCATTACAAATCCGTTGCCCCTGTGTAAATTGGAATGCCAATTGGAATGGAACCAGGAGGCAACTCAAAACTAAAAAAAGAAGTATGCCGAACTGAGTAAAGAGATTAAATAAAACTGTAGAAAGGACAAGAATAAATACGTGAACGACATCTGTCATGAAATAGAGCAACACACACACACACACAAAATGAAACGCAGGACATGTTTAGGAAAATTAAGCAGATAACGCACACCTTTACCCCAAAATACACAGCTGTAAGATCCTAAGATGGCAAACTATTAACGGACAAATCTCAGATAAAAGACCGGTGGAAAACATATTGTTAACAA